>JAEANM010016855.1:0-13140 GCA_017656035.1 Myanophis thanlyinensis
TGTGTGTGTGTTTAACATAACAAACTTGATAAAGGAAAACAAAAGCTTCCCAAAGTATCTAGGACATGATGAATTTTAATTATGTCCACATTTGTCTGTTGTATTGGAAACATAGTTTTAGCATGATGTTTAAACATAGTCACAGTATACAAGTTTTCTATCAATCTTAATTTTGATTCATATATTTCTAGTGCTGGAATGTCAAACTCAATTTCATTGAGGGTGGGATGAGCATTGTGGTCCTCCATGGGCTGGAGGGGTGTGGCCAGAATGGTTGCAACCAACTGGGTGTGGACAGGGTGCATGGCCCACTTTACATCATTCACATAGGTGGTGTCTGTAGCAGCCGGGCGGTGTTGGGGAGGGAATCCAGGGTTTCCGATGGGTGGGGCTGTGGATGGGAGGATTGTCCCGCAGGATGAGGTGAAGTGAGGCAGGGGGCAGGGCAGCTACAGCTGGAAACCCGTCGGCCATAATGCACTCATCACCCTTTGTGTGCGGGGGAGATAGTTTCTGCCTGTAGACATAGCCTGCCAGCCCCTCAACTGACACACACTGTGGCTCCAGAGCCCGCTGCCACCACCGGGCTGGCTGTCCAGGCAGAAGGCTAAGACAGGGGGAAGGAACATAATGCGGACCACTGGACATGCTTACTCCGTCCCACTATCTCTTTTGGCTTGTAATTGGAGAGCAGGTTGCTGCTGACCATCTTCTCGGCCCCCTCATGGGTCTTGCCCTTGGCCTGCGCATGGAGTGTGTTCCCCTTGCATACCTTACCGCAGTGGCAAACAGCAGTGCTGAGGTGTGTCAGGTGCACGAGAGGGGCGTTTCTCCAGCAGACCTGGCAGGAAGCGGGTGAGGACATGGTGCTTCCTCCCACCTGCTACCAGACCCAACACGTGGCGCCTAGCCGGGCTACCATGAAGTGTGGCAGATGGCGGGGTAGGAAGCAACACCCATCCCAAGACTGGAGGAAGTGGGCCTTTGAGGTCCCGGCACTGATTCAGGCAGCATCCTGCCAACTTGCCTGCTTGCGCCACATCTTCTGGGAACACCAGCAGAGCGGGGAGTTTGGCTGCAATCCTCAGTTCGGAACAGAGATGTGGCATGTGAGCTAAAAGACAGAAGGCTGCCTTCAGTCCAGAGAAGGGACAGCTGCCTTGGGAGGGCTCTGTCTAAGGAGCTATGTTGGTTGGGCACAGCCCCGAAAGCACTCTGGAGCTGCTGCCTTGTAGAGCATCCTTTGTGTGCGGGGTGGGGGAGGTGTTTCCAGCTGTAGCATGGGCTGAGCCTGTGCATGCATGCACTTGCCACCTCCTGCACACATGCCCGAATGGAATGGGGTAGGCCAAAGCAACATAGGCTGGCCCCTTCTTGTTTGCGGGATGGCCATGCATGCCAGTTTCATCCATATCACAGGTCAGAACCGGTCCACGGGCCTTAAGTTTGACAACCCTGTTCTAGTGTGTGTCGTATAACATTTTAAAAAGAAGGTATTTGCTTTTTTTAAAAAAAATTGATTATCATCTGTTTCTTCTATCAGGTATATTTGTTTTGCAGAATTTAACAATTTTCAGTACTGATCATTGATGCTCTAGTGTTAAATGATTTTGTTTTTCCAGCTTTTTCCTTAGTTTAATTGTATATGATCTCCATCTCCTATCCTGTAAATAAATTAATAAATTCACTTGTAATAAAAAATAAACCACCAACCTCTTCATTTTTAGTCTATTGTGAATAATTCAAAACCTAAGGAGAGATGTAATGAAATTCCTTCATCTCCTGAAAGATGGGAAAAATTTAAAGAGCAAAGGAAAACAGCTGAAAACAATAAGAAAGACAAGGATGAAAAGCCATTAAAGATTGAACGAAGATCTAAAACTGATAAAGAAGGAAAACTAATTGGTTCTTCGGAGAAAAATAAAGTTTCTGAAAAAGCCCTATCTAAAGATGGGAAAGAAGACAAGGAGAATATATCTGAAAATGATAGAGAATTCTCAATAGATACCCAGATTGAAAAAAAACCTGAAAATGATAATGTGAAAGCTCCATCAGAAAACATCAAAGAAACTAAACGACGACGTGGTAGACCACCTGTGGTGCCTCCAACAGGTCAGTCAAAACTAGGTGTTGAGACAAAGATATACAACCTAAGGTCCCAGGATCATGTGCAACTTCTCCAAACTTAGATTTGGCTCCAACTGCTCTTTAAATCACACACAATGTGTTCAACTAGACTTGTTTGTGGAAATCAGCAACATAATAACAATCTTGTTATTTAAAAAGTACTGCATAGTTTTTACGAAACTGAAGACAGTGATAACATGGAGATTTCCGTTTGACTTATTATACTTATAGAATATAATGAATAATTTAAACTAAAAAAACCCTACAAATTCTAAATCCTGCAAATGCCTTATACAAAATTACTTTCTCCTACCAGAATGATCTCTTGCATATGTATTGAAATATTTTTATTCTATTTATATATTTAGAACAAGGTTCTCAAACACTGCAGCCAATAACTTTAGAACTAAGAAGACGAAAAATTCCTAAAGGAGGAGAGGTCCCTTCAAAACGTCCCCGGCTCCAGAAGAATATGTGTGAGTCAAGCTCTGTTTATTTAAATAGAATAGAAAATGTTAAGAAAAACAAGTATAATATAACTAGATTTCAAATTCATCAATTTAGTGGGGCAATATTTTTAAATAAATGTGTATACATAAATGTCATGGTAGGTGCCAATGTTATCCAATCTTGGTTCACTAACCCTACACAGGGTGGGTGCGAAACTACCAGGAAATAACTGAAGAATAATTTTGAACATCACGTACACAAAAAGCATTACCACAGAACAATGGGAAATCAATTCCATGTAGTTACGAGAAATTTATACAGAGACATCTATAAGACATCAGATGTCATGCTTGACTCAGGAGAGAAAGTATCAGATAACTGTTTTTTTATTTATTTTGTTTATGTATAGCAATATATGATACTAACATACCAATTGTTATTTGTTCCAACAAAATTATTTTTAGCACAAGAAAAGTTGAAAAGTGCTCCAGACAATGAAAAAGATTCCATAAAGAGACAATCGAGGCATTCTACTACCAGTAGCCATGATACTTTAGACAATAGCATTACCAAACCACTTCTGGATGAAATTGGGCCTTTTGAAGAAACTACATCAAAAGAAATTAGTGAAGGTAAAAAGCTCATTTTATGTGTTGTCAGTAACTTTTGGAATCAAAGCCCAGTTCTGGAGTTGAGGAATCACATGTCAGTTTGTCCAAAACTATTTTTTATGTTTTTTAAAAGTTCTTTCTCCCCTTATACGAAGCTTAGGACAATATTAATATCACTTTTCTCAGGAGTTTTTTTTCACTTGCAGCTGCTAAGTGGAATGGTGGTTAAGGTATTGGATTTAGGTTGGGAGACGTAGATTCAAGTAACTTCTTGACTACATAGCTTTCTAAATTTATTTATTTCACCAAGTAATTCTGGGTGGCAAACACAGTTAAAATATGAATAAAATTTTGCAAGGTTAACTTAACTCCTGATCACTCTGCCTGGGAGAATAGCCTGCTTTATAGGGTTTCCTGAAATAGTAGCAAGATCATGGTCAATCTAACTCTTGCTGAGATTGTATTCCAAAGGAAAGGCGCGTTCTTCCTAGGTCCTGCTATATTACATTCTTTAGTAGATGGACTCTGAAATATGCTTCTCCTGCTGGATCTAGAAGGGCAGGTAGGGAAAGTTGGAGAGATATAATCCCTCAGATATTCAAGCCCCATGCCATGAAATTTATAGATGTGAATTGCATCTGGAGGCCTATCTGGATCAAGTGCAATTTTCAGATGTTCTTCAAGGATAGTACCACATAGAACATATTGAGGTAATATAGATATCAGGCCTATATAGGAGATTGATCAGAGTAGGATACCATTGTCATATATATCTAAAAATCTACTTTTAGTGGAATAGCTATAGTAACAAGACCTTTTAAGTTTAAATATGCTTCCTCTTCCTCACTTTGCCTTCATGTGGCTAGGGAGGGGCCTGTTTGCTCAAATTACTTTCTTGTAGTGGGATAGAACTGGACTTGACTGATTATTGCCATTATTACATTTACTCAAAATTACATTTCACAGACGTTTAATAAAAATAATTTATATTACTGATAGAACTATTTGTAAAACTGTTTAGAACATTTAAATGTTTAAAGTGTTTTGAACAGCTTTTCAATTGTATTTTGTGGGACAAGCAGAAACTCAGAAATTAAACATGTCTGTTAAATGTATCAGCATTAATATTTTTTAATGCAGATTGTAGCACTGAAAAGAGTTAATAGGACAATGGGCAGGGAGAATTTAAACATTTGAGGAAAACTTTTTGAAACTAAAATACTTGGAGGATAAAAATTCATGCTAGCTTGGATTTTATTTTTTCTTAGTTTGAAACAATTCTACTTCTGAAATTCTAATTTTAAAACTGCACACTCAATGCAAGCATGCAATTAAGTTACTTTTTTATACTTGCTCAAAAATTCCTTCTATAATATTGTGTAACCCTCTGTAGATTAATCTTATTCTCCTGTTTTATCTTTTAGATCTCTCAGAGGCTTGTGTTAAATCTGACCAAAAGATTACTGAAGAGTCTGCTCCACCTTCAGAAGTATCTCAGGCTTCAGTAAATGATAGCAGATTAAAGGAAGATAACATAGCTGAGTCTTCCTCCTCACCCCATTTGCAAGAGACTTCTGTCACATCTGTTACAGGTTAATTTGAGTGGGGTCGGTCTTTGAGGAGAAAGTGCACCCTGAATTTTGATGGGGCTAGGGTGGTGTAATGCCAGTCTCTTACCTTGCATGCTTTTAATATCTGTTGCATCTTAACAGTTAAATGTAGGATTTAAAAACTATTAATATATGTTGTTTTTGTAGTAAGCAGTTCTTCTAAGAGAATTGATGGTTTTACTGCTTCCAAAGCTGCAATTGAACACGAACCTAAATTTCGATGCAAATTCTTAGACTGTTCCAAATCCTTTCGAAAAGCTAAACTGCTGCATTATCATATGAAGTATTTCCATGGGATTGAGAAATCACCAGAACCGGAACAAAATCCTGCAACAAGAAATATTCAAACAAGAGGTTCCTTGGCTTCTGAAAAGGCTAGTCAGGAAGGTTGTAACAGAAGGCGGACGACATCTGGTTGCTTATGTAAGTGATACTTTTTCTTTAAACATACATTTAATTACTTAGAATCAGATCACTTGGGTTGCTTTAAAGGCCAGTAAAGTTTTTCCTGATTTTCTTCAATTTAGTACTTAAACAACACAAATGGTCAATTTCACATGATTTAATGTTAATTATGCAGAAATATTAAAATATTTGAAATGAGGATGATCGCTTTATTTTTGAAATTATGTGATCTTTATTGGCTTTATGATACAGTTGTAAATTCTGAAAAATGAGTGTAAATTTAGAGCTGAATAGAGGAAGTCAGTTTGGGAGAAACAGGAAGACATAAAAAGAGAGATGGCAAATAATGCTGAAATAGTGAATAAACATTACATTTGAATAGCATGCTGACTAGAGTTCACTTTCATTATATCTATACCCGAGTAAAAACCTAATGCTTCTAAACCAATGGCCACCAATCTTTGCAGCTTGGCAGCCTGCCTGGGATGGGAAGGGGAGAAGAACTGGGCCATGTGAGTGGCAAGCCAGCACTCACATGTGCAGCTCCACTTGAGAGAAGAGAAGCCTTTGGAGTGTGGTCTCGGCTCCTTAGGCTTCTCCACGCCAAAAGCTTTTGCAAAGGGACAGAAGGCCCGAAGTAGTGCAAGATCACTCGCCAAAAATTTTCATCCATTTGCAGAAGCTTTTGTCATGGAAAAGACTTTGGAGGCATAGTCCTGTGCTCCTTCAGGGTGTCCCGCACAAACAGCCTCAGTGAGTCAGCGAAGCTGAGCAGGGTATGCTTGTCCCACTCTGCCTCTGCTTTCACTGTTTCACTTTTGGAGTGTGGGAAGCAGGCAACATGGCAGGCCAGCTGGTAGGGGGGAGGAAACTGAGCCACCCAAGTGCAGCTTCACTTAGACAAGACAGAATTTTTGGGGCCCAGTTGCAAATAGGCCATGGCCCACAGGTTGGGGACTATAAAGGATAAGACATAATGATGTATCTACTTTTTTAAAGCTGCTAAAGAAAAGGATAAAAACAAAGAAAAGAAACCCAGAGACTTTGGAAGATCAAAATCAAGGAAAAAGAAAAAGAAAAAAAAGAAAATAAAATCAGGTAATATTTTAATTGTAATTTTTTAATGGAAAATTGCTACGGGGGGATGCCTTTTAATTTGAGAGAGAATATGTCTAAAATCTTAACAGGTTGGAGCCAATAAAATAGATATGCCTACATGAGTTGTCTTCCCATCCCAAAAAAAAAAAAACTTGTGTAAACCACAGAAACAATTATGAAAAAGAATCTGAAGATGTCTCCTGCTTTACCTGGTGGTCAAATTTTTCTTCCTTAATGCAGGAGTTGCCAATTAACAGCCTTCATACTGTGTTTCCCCAAAAATAAGACCAGGTCTTATTTTCTTTTGACCCCCCCCCCCCAAAAAAAAAAAAAAAAAACAGCTCGGGCTTCTTTTTGGTGGAGTGGGTCTAATTATTGACTCACCTCACGGCGGCAGCACCAATAGCTCCACCCAGCAGGAGCCTGCTGCCAGCTCACTTCAGCAGCCGCTTGCCACCACTCACACACATCACCTCCGGATTCGTTTCTTTGTCAGAGCCTTTCAGAAAGCCCATTGCAGCTGCGAAACGGGCTCCAGATTGACACGTGCGACACCTCCTGGCTTCAGTTTCACCTTCAGAGGCCTTCCGGAAAGCCCCAGCAGCCAATAACAGAGCTCTGGATCAATCCGGAGCTCTGTTATCAGCTGCAGAAGGCTTTCTGAAAGGCCTCTGAAGGCGAAATGGAGGCCAGGGGCACTGGGAAGATTAGAAGGCATAGTTATGATCCATTTCCATGTGTGTGATAACTGAAGGAGATTATTATTAATAATATTGAAAGTTGAACAAAAATGTGGACAGGTATACAGATTTTAAATACAGTTATTTACAGTAGTTGTCATCACCTGCTCATTAGAGCTATAACTATGGAACACTAGATAGATATAGCCTACTATTTTAAATACAGGTATAACCTGCCTATTTTACAGCTATTTCTGGCAGTATGTAGGTCATGTATTATGTGGTTAATGGACTGAAATAAAACTCCACCTCTCATGTGCATCTTGCTTCCTTCCTTGCCATCTTTCTTAATTTTAAGTGAATTTTAATGCTAATATTTATTTTAATGTTCTGTCTTGTTACTTTTACTTGGTTGTAAGATGTTTGTTCCTTTTACTCCAGGCAAGATGGGCAGGATAGAAATTTAATAATAAATAAAAATGTATTGTTTAAATCAGTAAATTGTAATATTAGAGTTTGTGCGCATTCATTTTCTGTAATATTCAGTTCTGGATGATAATGCTTAATTAAACTTTCCAGAACATTCAGGGAGTGAAGAAAACGTTGCCTTTCCCCAAGATCTTTCTCCTTCAAGATCTGCCATTACAACAAGATATAATTCAACAAATCGATCTTGTATGCATTTGAGTACACAAATACATAGCTCTGATTCTGGGCATCGTAAACAGAAATTAAAAATCACTGGTAAGACTGCTTTTGCATTTTCTCTGATATTTTAAACTAAAAAAATAATAATTCTGAATATTAATGATAATTGGGAATTATTTTCACAGGCTTGCTGTTTATGATTTAATATTGATAGCTTTTAAATTATGACATTTGAATTGCAGATTAGTATATCTCTGATATCTAACACAGATATACCTTTTTTGTAGCTATTTCTATTCTTTTGCTTAATTTTGAATTATTTAAATCAGGGATATGTAAGTTTCTTAAACTTGAAGTCTGCACTTAAGGGTAAAGGTATATAAAATGACATGGCATTTCCAGGACCAAATTTGGGGGTGGTGGTGATATTTTCAGGATTTGAAAGCAAATTTGGACAGTATAGTTAGTCCTTAAGTTTCACAAAATTTTATGCTTCTTGGTCCTCCACCTCATTTTAGAAGGAATTTTAAATCTTTCTGATAAAACTGCAAATTTAAATTCTATTATTCAGCAAGAGGCATTGCTTGCAAAACTTAAGAATGTAGAAATAGCCCTGCTGTCTCAGGCCAAGGCCCATCTTAGCCCAGCAGTTTGTTTCTTACAATGGCTAATTGATGCTTTTTTGCTGTTCACAAACAGGAGATGGAGACATGCCCTTGCCACCATTGTTTTCTTGCAGTTCATGTTTGGAGAGTTGTTTAACCCAATCTAAACTGGGTTTTCATGACATAAACATTAAGCTCTGCCTACCTAACTTGCACAGGGAGCATTGTAAAAACATTTTGTTGACAGTCGTAGACTTCATTTTGGTACCTAGTAGTCTAAATTTGACACCAGGACTTCCTAGCTATATTTTTCAACCTTACCGGAGCTAACGTGGATCATGAATGCTGTTTTTCCCCCAGCAATTAATTTAGAAGATCTATGTCATCTAAGGTTTATCACCACTTTGTACCCCCAACACAAACTCACCTTGTATAATTCCAGTGAGTCAATAACCTGTAGTCAAAAACCCTGTATGCTCCCTAAGAGAAATGCTAGTACAAAAGAATGGGAATTTATCATCTGAGAGTTGAGTCCTCCTACAAGAATACATGCTTCATCTTTGCAATAATATAATTCTCCAAATCTCACATATCCCCTGAGAGCAAGGGATGTATCATTGAAATGGGATGAAAGACTTAGACTTAGAATAACTTTATTGTCACTTTGAATGTACACTAATCGGCATACATTAAAATGAAATTTTGTTGCATACAGCTCTCAAAGGGTCACCACCTCCAATATACACTACGTAAACATGACAAAATAAATAAATACAAATGCATATACAAACATACATTATATGACACGGAGAAAAAACACAGTCTTAGTCCGGATGTATTCATGTACATGGCGAGAAAAATGAATCTTGTGAGTTTACCAGATGGATGGCATAGGGAATAAAACTGTTACAGAACCTACTAGACCTGTTAGAAATACTTCAAAACCTCCTCCCAGAGGAGAGCAACAGAAACAGACTGTAAAGTGAGTGTGTGGGGTCTCTAAGAATGCTTTGAGCTCTAAGCACAGCACTTATATGCAGTATCCTGAGTAATAGGAAGCAATCTTCCCATAATCTTCTCAGCTGTTCTTACCACTGTCTGTATGGCTATATCGCTTGTATATGTTTTAATTATTTTTAATACTGTTAGCCATTCAGAGTCACAAACATGAGAGGAATATCCATATAAATTCACTAAATAAATAAATATATGCCTATATTGTTCCTTTGCTGAAATGAATGGTTCTTTATCTGTGATTGTGTTGCACCAATGTCTTTCTATTGTTAATTATCAGCTCTCCACATGTATGCAGATCAAATGTATGAAAATATTGCTAATACCTATTGAGTAGCAGGCAATCATTTATAAACCATCCACAATCTGTTGGATTCATTCAAATTCAATGTTTGCACACAGAGGATGATACGCTGAGTGAATCATCTGCAGAAAGTTTGTTTTGGAGTGATGATGACTGCAGTAGAGATATTGATGTAACAACCAATCCTGATGAAGATGTTGAAGATAATGATAATGACTTTGAAATCGTTCGCTGCATTTGTGAAGTAGAGGAAGAAAATGACTTTATGATTCAGGTACATTTTAGAAGATGAAAGTATAATGAGAAATTGCCAGTCCCCAAAGAAATGCAAACAGGAATCATAAGATTATTGCAACTCTGTCCTGGATAACTAATTGGGAAGACTTCTTGATAAGTATGGTTTTGTAACGGCTAGACAAAGACTAGAGAAAAAGCTGTCCTTGACTTAGGACCACAATTGAGCCCAATTTTTTTCTTGCTAAGCTAGACAGTTGTTAAATGAATTTTATTGCTCAGTTGTTGAGTGAAACACTGCAGTATTTACCGTAAGTTAGTAACATTGTTATGTGGATCTGGCTTGCCTATTGACCATTTGTCAGAAGGTGGCAAAAGGTGATCGCGTGACCCCAGGACATTGCATCTATCACAACTATAAGTCAGTTGCCAAGGGTCTGAATTTTGATCATGTGACCATGGGGATGCTGCAACAGTTGTGTGAAAAATGGTCGTGTCATTTTTTCCAGTGCCATTATAACTTTGAATAGTCAAATGAACTGGTTAAATCAAGGGCTACCTGTACTAAAGCAATGGTGGGATAAAGGAAACTGAGTTGGAACTGTAACCTTGAGGAAATGTTCCAGGCAGGATCCTCCCAGGTTCTCAGGAAGATAAAGAGAAACCAGGGGAAAATGCATTCAGACTTGGAAGGCTCTATTAGTGTAACTTGTAATAAAAATATTGTTGGCTTTCATATTTTTGGATTCCTAGTCTTTGAAGAGCTGACAGATTTTTTTTCTTAATCTGTTGTTGTTTTACTTGTTCTAGATATTTACTTTAGTAGCTCATAGGCAAATGCTAAAGAAGTTCATGTCAACTTTTTTGTATTATTTCTGTCCCCCTATGTTTATTATGTTTCTATTCGTGAATAATGATTGTACTACTTTCCTACAAAAAAAGAAGAGAATTTGTTACCCAGCAAGCTGAAGAAATAATCAAAATTATCATAATTTTAAAACAGTAATGATTTACAAGCCTTACATTTATTTTCCAACTCAGATTTTCCTGAGTTGAAGAAGCAGTAAAGCCCTTTATTATTTACAACCTAAATGTATCTGTTTGTTGTTGCTTCAGAGAATGTAATAATAGGATGGAGCATGGTCTAGAAACACCCAGAATTACCATACCTTGACTTGTTCCAATGTTATAAAGAGAGTTTAAAATATCTAAATTTCTTGTTTAGCTTACAAAACAACAAGTTGTGCTCACCTGTTTGATCTAATTCTGTCTAATATTTAACAGTGTGAAGAATGTCTCTGTTGGCAGCATGGAGTTTGTATGGGTTTACTAGAAGAAAATGTACCTGAGAAATATACATGTTATGTTTGTCAAGATCCTCCAGGTACAAAGATTTCTAAGGTTGCAGAGTCTTCTAATAGTATGTAATAATTATATTATTTTATGTATTATTGTACTGCTTTTTGGTAATTTATCAGCGTACCTTAATTTTTCAAGTATTTGATAGCAAATACTTACCATAATAGACAATATAGTGAATATGCGACACTGGTAATATATTTAATAATTAGTGAAATTTATTGATTTTGAGTCTGCATACCATTAATATTGTTCTTTAAATTGAAAGGGTGAATATATCCTGTTTAATTAGTAAAAATTGAATTTAGTCAGCTGCTTTTATCTCCCACTATAGTCCTGGCAAGGAAGAAGCTGCTATTACCAACCTAGGCTCATCCTTATTTAATGTTTAATATTTCTGCAAAAAAGTTATCTAAAATGTGACCTGTTCTCCATACATTTTCTTCAATAAATAAATAAGGGTAATTTTTTTTTTACTCAGTGATGTAATTATATTCTCTTTCTAGTTTTGGACTTGTATGCAAAAATATTCAAAAGTCTTCACTAAGTTTTATGCAACATTATACAGCAGAATTAAAAATCTAGCCACGGGTTGCAAGCCAGTGACTTTTGTGCCGGTCCCAAGCCCATATAAATAGGGTTGCATCAGGAAAGGCATCCGGCGTAAAAACATGCCAAATCTAAATATGCGAATCACCAATGTTAATGCTATACCAGATCGGGGTGTTTTTTTTTTTAATTAAATTTCTATACCTCCCCTCTCCCGAAGGACTCGGGGCGGTGAACAGCCGATAAAACAGTACAATAATACAAATTTAAGATCACTTTAAAATTAATTAAACCCGGTTGAGGCCCGGGTTAACAACGACCACCACCAGTGCTGTTGACCTACACTATGCTGGCGGAAATTGGACTACTGTTGGTCGTAGAAGGAGATGAGGCAAAAGGATTCATAGACAGAGAAGAGGAAAGGCAGGAGTATAGGTCTGAGAATAGGGACTCTTAACGTTGGCACAATGACAGAGAAAGGTAGAGAGTTGGAAGACGTGATGGAGAAAAGGAAGGTAGATATATTGTGTGTGCAGGAGACCAGGTGGAAGGGTAGCAAAGCACGTAGTATTGGAGGGGGATACAAATCATTTTATTATGGTGCGGATAGGAAGAGAAATGGGGTAGGAATGATCCTGAAGGAGAAGCTTGTGAGGAATGTTTTAGAGGTGAAAAGAGTGTCAGAAAGGGTGATCAGTTTGAAGCTGGAAATTGAAGAGGTAACGTTGAATGTAGTCAGTGGTTATGCTCCATAAGTAGGGTGTAAGTTAGAAGAGAAGGAGAGATTCTGGAGTGAACTAGATGAGGTGAGGGAGAGTATTCCCAGAGGGGGGAGAGTGGTGATTGGGGTAGATTTCAGCGGGCACATGGGTGAGGGGAACAAAGGAGATGAGGAGGTGATGGGCAAGTTTGGTGTTAAAGAAGAACCTAGAAGGACAGATGGTGGTGGACTTTGCTAAGAGGATAGAAATGGCTGTAGTTAATACCTATTTCCAGAAAAGGGAGGAACATAGAGTTACATATAAGAGTGTAGGTAGGAGTATGCAGATAGACTACATTCTATGTAGACGAGGCAATCTGAGAGAGATTAGTGGACTGCAAAGTGGTGGTAGGAGAGAGTGTAGCCAGACAGCATCAGATGGTGGTGTGTAGGATGACTCTGACAATCAGGATGAAGAGGAGAGGAAAGATAGAGAAGAAGACCAAGTGTAGAAGTTGCAAAAGAAAGAATGTTGTGAGGGAGTTCAGAGAGAAGTTGAGACAGGCTTTGGGTGGTCAAGAAGAACTCCCAGATGACTGGGAAACTACAGCAGAAGTGATCAGGGACACAGGTAGAAAGATGCTAGGTGTGTCATCTGGAAGGAGGAAAGAAGATAAGGAAACATGGTGATGGAATGAGGAAGTACAGGACAGCATCCAGAGGAAGAGGCTAGCTAAAAAGAAGTG
>JAEANM010016856.1:0-13140 GCA_017656035.1 Myanophis thanlyinensis
ATATAATGCTAAACTTGCCACTTTCAATAAACATGAAGCATCTCCACAATTACAATAGCAGATTATATTGATAGTGAAGAAAACATTTATCTCAATAAACTATTTATTCCACATCAAATACATAGGATGTAGAATGTCAACAATTAAATAACCATGATGAGTCTCTCTTATTATAAAGATAGTCCTCAACTTATAACCATAACTGAGCCCAAAATTTCCATCGCTAAGCAAGACAATTGTTAAATGAGCTTAGTTCCCTTTTATAACCTTTCTTGTCACAGTTGTTAAATCACTGCAGTTATTAAATTAGTAACACAGTTGTTAAGTAAATCTGGCTTCTCCATTGATTTTGCTTGTCAGACGCTACAATTGTCATAAATACATGTGACCATGGATATGCTGTAACAGTCCTGTGAAAAATGGTTAAAATGGTCACTTTTTTTCAGTGTGTATGTTTAAATGGTCATTGAAGAAATGGTTGTAAGCTGAGGACTACCAGAATTTATAATAAATAATTTGTTTTGCTTGTAGTAGCAAAATAAATGGAAATCTTCTCAATGAAATGATCACATTGTTAACACTTTTTCAGATTTTCAAACTAAAGGCATATGTACAAATAAAAGCCAAGCTCTATCTACACAGATGTATAAATTCAGGGAACAAATGCGGCAAAGTTTCTTGCATTCCTCTGATGTTTTTACAGCTGTATTAAACTCATAATTCAAGAAATTTAATGAAAATGTTCTGTAACAGCTGTTCCTTATGCAAAGTAAAAGTTTTACTTTACTTCAGTTTATTTTTAGATTTTTGTTTTGCCATTTCCTATCCTTGATTGCAAATAAACACAAATACATACTTATCTCTCAAAGCTGTTCTATCACTCCAGTCTACACTAACCCATAGCAGAAAAAAAATGTAAAGGGTGCTGCCTATGAAAGAATCTAAAGCAGGGGTGTCAAACTGGTGGCCCGCGGGCGGGATACATCATGTGAAGGCCACACCCACCCTGGTCCACAAAGGCAAGTCACGATACGTTGCGATACATCACATGAGGCGATCGAGCTGGACACCTGTGGTCTAAAGGAATGTAGGGTTACAGCATGAACTGTTACACCATGCTACAGTCTAGTAGGGTGTAAATTTAAAACATCTGTTTGTATCCCAAATATTGTCATAAGCCATAAGCTATAAGCCAGTGGTATGATGGTTATTGTTGAAAGCAGTGATGAAAAATGGAGCACTAATTTCCTGGCACCTAATTTGGAGTTTATATTGTGTAATCCCTGAATGGTCTTAATTTTTTCTCTCCACACAATCCTTAATATTGGTCAAATGATCATATGTAGACGATTGAGAACTTACCATTTGAATTATTTTGTGCATTAGATTAGAAACAAATCTATCTCAGATGAGTGAAAACAACATTTTTTGTGACTGGTGGCATGTAGCCATTAGTGCTTTGAATGCTTTGTTCATTGTTAGGCAAGGGCACAGCTAATGTCCATAAACATTGTTAGAGATGCAGATGTTTCTCCAAATTGTGTCACAAATCTTTTAGTATAGTCCTGCCCATGAAAGGTAAATTTCCAATCCTGTGTCAACC
This sequence comes from Myanophis thanlyinensis, assembly GCA_017656035.1. Classification (NCBI taxonomy): domain Eukaryota; kingdom Metazoa; phylum Chordata; class Lepidosauria; order Squamata; family Homalopsidae; genus Myanophis; species Myanophis thanlyinensis. The sequence goes on from JAEANM010016856.1 coordinate 1,604, forward strand.
TGAATATAGTTTGTATGTAACATATCCTTGGAACAATTTGGTTAGTTCCTTCCTGCCATTGTCCAATGTACAAATGAAACAATCTTTACATACATACTTCTTTTGCTTAATTATCAATTACAGTGAAAGTTATACCATTAACTGATAGTCCCTTGAATAGAATATACTGAATAAAGAAGACACAAAATGATGATCCATAGAGTTCTTTTTGGAAAGGTCAATATATAAATTTCAGATTCTTTTTCTTTTTACCTAGCCATCAATTTCTTACACTGTTACCGTTCATTGGTGAGATGGTATCTATCTATTTATGACCCCCATTTAGCTATACCTAACTGATACTTTTAATTTCATTCTTCTTAAGAAATTTGCTTCTCACAAAGAATATGTTGATGGTATTGGGCAAAAAGACTGATCAGTTATCAAGTACAATTCTAATACTTTTTAGGCCCTAGTTAACACTTCTAACTCATCCAACCTAGAACAGGGGTGTCAAACTTAAGGCCTGGGGATCGGATCTGGTCTGCAGGATTCTTAGATCTGGCCTGTGGGGCTGCCCTGGGAACAGTGAAGGACCAGTCTACGATGCCTTTCCAGCAAAAATAAAGCTCAGGAAGGCATTGTGAGCTCCGTTTTTGCTGGCAGAAGATTGCAGGAGGCCATTGCAGCCGAAAACAGAGCTCAGAAGCTTGTTTTTGCTAGCAGTGTGTGCTTGGGCCATCACAGGTACCCCAACACGAGTGATGTCAAGCTGGCCACGCCCCCCCATGCCTCTCTGAGGTCAAACACAACCCTGATGCGTCCCTCAATGAAATCAAGTTTGACACCCCTGATCTAGAATATAGCAATATAAAACCAGTCCAACTGAAATGCTTTGAGCAAAATAGGAAGGAAGAAAGGAAGGAAGGACATAAAAATAGATAGAATGAAAGGAGCCACAAACTGAAGGAAGTAGGTGCGTTAGGTTATAATATGCTACTTGGTTTACTTCTTAGCACGGACTGTGCATATTATCTGCTAGGATAGAAGCAGCTACGAAACAAGGCAACAAAAGTGAACAAAACCCAATTATCTCTCCTTCAGAATACATACTTATAAAGACATCACAACACTATTCTGGGGCTGTTCCAGCTCCATTGTGTAGTGGCAAATAGAGTTCTGTGCTCATTTTGGGTTACATATGGAAAATATTTCAAGTGAAAGTGGCTTTTTCTCTCTGAAGAACTATCATGGTATTGCTAGAGATGAATTAAAAAACAAAATATGAGTAATGCAGTAAAACTGCAACAATATGCAGAATGAAGTTTTCACATCTTTTCACATCACAACTATCAAGTAGCAATAGATACTTCTTCAGCTATGATTAATTTTTCAGGAAGCCTATAGTTTGGAAAAGCTTAACAGCGCTCCAACAGTAATGATGCTGTATACCAAAGCTATAGTTCCCTTTTAGAAAAAGATAGGAATGACTGACAGTTATAACAGTAATTATTTTCATTATAAAGTGAAATCTATCTAACAATAGGGAACCAATGATATGATCAACATGCAGGCCTTTTGGATACTTGAAATGTGGGAAGAGACCATGAGAACTAGGTAGTTATATAAGAATGTACTAGAAAATCAAGATCAGTGGTTAGAACATCAAAGATTATGGTCCTCATCATCTGACAAACTCGTATCTTAATTTCTGCTTAAAATTTTCTTTTAATTTTTTTTAATGTTGTTGTTGAACCTGAAGTTGACATATGTGTATCCATTTCAGTTAGAGTATCAGTGTAATCCTTTATTCTCTTTCTTCTTCTATTTCTATGTACTTGTAAAGGGGGGGGGTTTTTTCTGGTTCGCCAAATTCCTTATGGTGGAGGGAGGGGGGAGATAGTGAGGATTGTTTTGGCTAGGTGACACTCTTTCCCGTGGGAACAAAGACTGTTCGTGCAGATGGCCAAAGGTAGAATTGAAGCCACCAGATGATGTTGAATTTCATTCTATTGGAGAATGTGACTTTTATGGGATGTTTCTACTTTGTAATATTATGTGGTGTAATTCTGGTTTGTGTCAGATCCAGAATTACAACAGACTTTGCCAATTTGATGATTACCAAAATAAATGAACTTTGTTTTTGGAAGATGGACTTTGGGGATTTGGGTTTTATCACTTGGAAACCTGACAGTTGTACAACAATCAATACACAATAAATGAAGCCTGTGTTCCTCAATTCCATTTCCAGTACTTTCAGCAATGAATCTCATGGATAACTGTAATCCAGACTTCCTTAATTTGGATTCTTCAGATATATTGAGAATTCAAATTCTAGAAAATATCTAGCTATCTGGGAGTTGCTTATAATACATTCCATCTTTCTACCTTTCCTCTTTTTTTTCTTTTATGTGTGCCTGAGAGAGAGAGAGGAAAAAAAACATATCTGGAAGGCTGTTCTCCCATGTGCATTACAGGCCAAACTTAATGTATGTTTGTTCGGTTCAAGAAAAAATAAAGAAATTCAGAACAGTGCTTCTCCTCTACCTTTAAATTTGGGCTAACAGATGTGCCATGACACATGTTACTCCCCCCATCAGGTTTCAAAATGGGCAGTGTTGTTTCCCAAGATTATCTCTGCTGTTTTGTGTTTCAGCTCTGCAGCAAACAATATATTGTTTGTTTGTACCATAAAAAAATTATAAATCAAATATACTAAACCAAACACATTCTTCTGTTTGCATTTGAGCACTTTCATGGAAGAGGCATTTACAAATGTTTTCATCTGGCTTGGTGATCATATCAAACATCCAGTGATCATATGTTTATTTCACAATATCAAACACAAATCAGTCAGAAATTCAATCCATTTGCTTGTAATCCCACGATTTTTAATATTTGGGAGGTTCTACAGCAGTGGTGGCGAACCTTTTACGTCACATGGTGCCGTCCTTTGTGCCGGAAAGGCATGCCAAACCATCCCGTGAGCCTTGCACAGCCCCTCTGGCTCTGCACTCCGTTCTCACACTTCTCGCGCGCAGCTCCCACAGCCCTTTCTCGCACTCCGTCGCATGCTAGCCACTGGCTTTTACTGCGTGGGAGCGCCGAAACCCGGAAGTGCAGCGTCCTAGCATGGTGTGCATGCGCGTGCGATGGACAGCTGGATAGCGTACATGTGCATATTGGAAACTGGAAATTCGGCTCTCAGAGGACGTGTGCGCACTGGGATGCTGCGTTTCCGGGTTTCGGTGCTCCCACGCGGCAAAACCCAGCTGGCTACACGTGACGGAGCGAGAGAACAGGCTGCGGGGGCTGCGTGCACTGGAGCACAAGAACGGAGTGCAGAGCCAGCGGGGCTGCGCATGATGGTTTGCCATGCCAGAAAGCTCACGGGACGGTTTAGCGTGCTGTTTCCGGCACACGTTCCATAGGTTCGCCACCACTGTTCTACAACCTTTCACATATTACTTTTACTTTAAATGTACCAGCCTGGGGCATTTCCTAGGGTTAGGGATTTGTTTATAAGTCTGGAGATGTATTGTGTATCTGAATGTATTCTGTGTTTCGGTGCTTTGTGTGCTTGTACTGATGGAGGCTCACTCAATTTTGCTGCACACATGTTGTGCATTGACAATAAAGGATTGAAACTGAAATTTACCACAGTAATTTCTACAATTTTTACAGTAGGATGGTTTTCTTTCATAAAACCATTATGATTCTTTGATGAGTAGAAGTAATCCTTGCCGGGGGTAACATGCATGGCTACTTCTTGGAAGAAGGTAAAAGGACCAGTAGCTCTTGTAGACTCTCTGTAAAGATTGGTTGACTTATTTCAGCCATCCTACTTCCTATTGATGAAGCCCTCAAAGGGTGAAGGAATCATAGCAATGAATAGCAGCCTATTTATTCTTGCAAAAATAATACTATAAATTGTTTGCCATCCTTACTTAGAATGGCCAAAAAACTCTTTATTTCTGTTTTAGATAGATAGATAATTCTAGATTATTTAAAAGTAATCCCCCCCCCACAATCTATATATAGAAATCTTGACATTAAAATAAATCAAATCTACAAAGCAGTATAAACCTGAAATTACATTTAAAAGATCGAAAGAAAGAAAAAACCCTGGAAAATTATATAAACAAAGTAATTCCCAAACTTTAACCAGGTTGCTCTAAAGTTGTCTTCTTCTGTCATTTTCAGAGACAAAATAAATAAAATCTATCAAATTCTGATAAATAATAAGCTACACATCAACAATTATATATAAATTTATCACATATCTAAAGAAAACAAGGCATTGTATAGTAATATTTTAGGGCAGCACCCCCTTGGCTTAGTCTGCAAGTCTCAATGTGTTGATAAATTATTGAGGTTTTCACTGCCTGGGCCAGGTGAAGCAAGTTGGTTGTTTTCAAATACGGTTGGGTCACAGTGCACATTTTCATAACTGGAAGAGATGTCATGGGACTGTGTGATATTTGTGGAAAGAAAGAAACAGTTGATCTTGTCCTTTGGGACTGTTAGTGTTATGATAATGCCAGATGCCTACTGTTGTAGGTGTTCTTTGACTTGAATGTTCAAGTTTTTTATTTAAGAATAACTAGAAACATGCTCTTGTGGATATTTTTACAGGACCTTTCAGTACATGGTGCTTAATAAGATCTGTGGAATCACTTGGGCCAAGAGAGAGGGTACTGATGCCATCTCACCACATTGTCAAGGCTGGGAGTCTATATGCAGTTCCTAATTGCCCAATGTTACTCTTCATTTGCAGCCGTGATTGACATCCCATTTAAATTCTGGCAAGCAGAATAACAAAGTTGGGAGGTACCCTTGGAGATCTTCTAGTCTGACCCCCTATTCAAGCATTTTTCATTTCAGACAAATGGTCAAAAATAGCTGGTTATTTGGGTGCATTGGACTTTCACACTACTACTTTGGATTGTTTTAATTCTATAACTTCTTCCAAATTTTTGCATTGATTCTATAAAATCTTTTATAGAGTGCTACTGGCGGTTTATTTAATTAAGGCATAGGTTGCTTAGCTTGACCTCTCTTGACCACTCAATGGCTTTCAATAGCACTGATTATGGTATCAGTCTGGATAGCACCAGGAATGGGTGGCACATTGTTGGGCTGGTTCTTTGTCCTCAGAATCAGCTCTAGGAAGGGTGATGGGGAGGGGAGAGATCCAGTTGTAGGTCCTTGTTTGTGGGGTACCTCAAGGCTCAGTACTCTCTCCCTCCTGTTTAACATCTACATGAAAATGCTGGGTGAGGTCATCCCATGTTTGGGTTTATATCTTTATATATCTTTATATCTCTATCCCAGGCCAACTGAGTAGGGTCTGTGGAGGTTTTGTATCAGTGGCTGGAAGTTATGAAGGTCTGGTATGGGACACAACAGGCTTCAACTCAAATTAAGCAAAACTGAGTTGGCTTTGGGATTTTGGTTCTTTTGGTTCCAGGTACTTTCTATTGTTGGTTCTAAATTGCACTGCCCCAGAGATACCCAGTGTGCTTTGGTTAGGAGATGCTTTGCATAACTTCAGAGTCTGTGTCAATTGCGTCTGTTCCTGGACCACAAAGCCCTGCTCGTGGTCATTTATGCCTTCCAAGTTGGACTACTGCAATGGCTTAACATGGGGGCGCCCTTGAAGATTATTCAGAAGCTTCAAGTGATGCAAAATGAAAAGAAGGACTAGAGGTGATAAGATAGCAGTGTTCCAATATTTGAGGGACTGCCACAAAGAAAAGGGAGTCAAGGTATTCCCAAAAGTACCTGAAGGCAGGACAAGAAGCAAGGGATGGAAACTAATCAAGGAGAGAAGCAACCTAGAACTAAGGAGAAATTTCCTGATAGAACAATTAATCATTGGAACGATTTGCCTTCAGAGGTTGTGGGTGCTGCAACACAGGAGGTTTTTAAAAAGAAATTAGACAATCATTTGACTGAAATGGTATAGATTTTCTGCTTGAGTAGAGTGTTGGAATGGAACACTTCCGAGATCCCTTCCAACCCTGTAATTCTGTTAAAATGTGGCACTGCAGGGAGTTACTGGTGCTACCATATTTAACCCCACTGCTGCACTGGCTTCCAAGTATAATTCAAGATGCTGGTTTAAAAGCCCTCATGGCTTAGGACAGGGTTGTTTACAGAAGTACAGTATTTGATCTGATAGAAACAGCATGCACTGCATACTGACTGCTAGGTAGTATTGGTGGCAAGGCCCAAAACGAGAGCCTTTTCTGTCATGGTACCCGTTTTTTGGAACATGTCTCCCGATATTTGATTGCCCAAATGCCAGTTGGACTTTTGGAAAGCCTTGAAAACTTGCCTTCTGCTTGAGTCTGGGGTCTTGGTTAGAGTCCATTTCTTGGTACACTGTGTGTCCAATCACACTTGGCCAATAAAAAATTCAATTCAATTCAATTCAATTCAACTCTATGTTGTATGGATGCTAGGTTAGATAATGCCCACCTGCTACGTGTTTTTATTTTTGCTTTCTAGTATGTATTTTGTATTTTTGTTGCCTAGCGTCATGTGAGATGGGCAGCACATAATTTAGTAAATAATAAACAAACATATAAATATGCCAGAAACCGACATTAATTCATGTAAGACATGTCTTACTATTTCCTCAGTTTGGGTTGAAATTCATAGAATTGGTAACATGGTTTTAAATGAATTATTGCTAGTTAACAATGCATATACTCAGCTCCATCTCCAAAATTGGAATCTATCAAGACCCCAATAAATATACATTTTTCATGCATTAGGAATAGCCAAAAGTTTTACTCTATGAAGTTGGAAAGTTAAATATCTATAAAAAGGGATTTCTGATATGAGTGATTTAAAAATATTTGAATTAGGATTTGAGATTTTATAATAAGGGAAGAAAGTGACCATCTTTGCTTACTTTAAGACATATTGTTCTCAAGAAATCACATTCCCCACCACTTTTCTACCAGCATTTGCACATCTTAAAATGCATTCACTCCAGTCCCATTCTTTAGTAAACATTCTACCATTGCAGACAAATTAATTTACATACTCTGATTTGGGGGCATATTTGTGTAACCTATAGTCTCCACATCATTTTCATTGTCAATCACAGCCTCTGTAATATTCAATAGATTAATTTTCAGATGCATATTTTGTTGCATAATGCATCAAGGTATCTACTACAGATTATTTAGATTCTCTGTACTGGCCTTTGACTGTAATGAACTGAAACAAAAGCGAAAAATAGCATATTACCTAAAAAATTAAATGACATGCAACATTTATGTTCCTGACCAACATATTTTTAGTGTTACCAGAAACATTCCTTATATCCCCCCACCCCGAATATCTGGAAGTTAATTCATACATTCATTTTTAACTTTAGAAGTTAGCTTAGAGATCTAAGAAGCATATAGCCCAGTGACCTTGGAATGGGTATAGAAATCAGAACAACTGCCCTTCCTTTAGATGTGTGAAAGGTGTGAAAAGATGCACATTCATTAAATACCACTGTTTATTGAACATGACAATAATAACTAACAGGATAGAATTGTATCAGTGTAAAAAGTAATAGGCAGGTTAATTCTGGTAGTTTATCAAAAAGGTTCCAGCTGTAAAGGTCATATTGTGATAAAATAGTAATTATTTTTATCATTCCTATGTAACATACCAAAAGTATATGATCTGTAGCTTTGCTGTACTCAGAGCTTTGCAGAAAATCAATACATACTGTAAGTTTTCTTTCTTACGATACAATCCCATGTTCTTCACATTCCTGACATTAGTCTTATGTCCTACTGAAGATAAAAAAAAATCCACTGCCTGTTATCAAGCTGCACTGTACTTGCCAAATGTGGTTTATTGTCTTGTAATTTTTCTGGCTAACTCCTTTCTAGGCATATTTATTTATTAATCATATTATTATAGCTGCCCATCTCCGTACAATCTAGGTGGCTCACAAAGAATTAAAAGAACAATATTAGAAACAGTAAGGACAGAATAAAACCATAAAACAAAATCCACAGCTGAGGTAATTGTCTCCATACTTAACAACTAATATAGTCATTGCACCAGTTCTACCATAATCTAGTGCCCAATGGCACAATCATGTTTTTAAGGCTTAGAGAAAGACCAGTAGGATCAGGGCCAATCTGATATCCAGGGGAATGCGGTACTATAGGGTAGGAGCCATGTCAGAAAAAGGCCTGAGTCACACCAGATAACAGCCCTGGGCAGAAGGGACTCAGAACATGCCTCTCCTACCTGATCTGATGGAATGGATAGGTATGATTGGAGAGAGGCAGTCCCTCAAATAATCCATTCCCACACCATAAAGGGGGTTTTATAGGTCATCACCACTACCGTGAATTGCACTGGAAGCAGACTGGTAATCAATCCATCCACAGAATAGGGGAATAAGTGTGCCAATCAAGAGCTACTTAACTGCCTACACAGCTGTATACCGCACCAGCTAAAGCGTCTAAATATTCTTCAAGGCTAATCCCACGTAAACCACATTGCAGCAATCTATTCGAGAGGAAGCCATGAGAAACTGCCAGCAAGGCCTTTTAATTTAGTGACAGGCACAACTGACTTGTCTGTGCTATCAGATAACGCCCCCAGTGGCTTCCTGTAGAGATTGAAGTGGAGTGAAAAAAGAACTGAATCTTGTATCCTTGACAATAAACAATCAAATAAATCTTATTTTACATTAATTCCTTTGTTGTGTAGGCACACAAATAAACATATACTTAAACCACATAAACGAACTCTTAATTGAATGGAACTCAACAGAGAATTCACATACATTTGAAAAATGTTCCAACACGATTAATATAATTTATGTGGTGATGTCATTATGCAAATAATGCTTATTACTGATCATTGCACAGTCAATCAGAGGTTCAGATTGGGTTTGACATTTTTGTTTACCTATCGAATTCTTACCAAGGATCTGGGATAGGCAAATCTGGATGTTTGACAGTGTTACAGATATCGTCGCAGGATGGAAGCTGTTCCAAGAAAAGCCACCTTCTGCAATTAACTGATGGCAAATTTGGCAATGCCAATAGTGCTCCAATTGTTTTGGGATTGCACCTAAGGTGCCTATTACTATTGGTACTACCCATGCTTGCCTTTGCCACAGTCATTCTATTTCTGTTTGTAGGTCTTTGCATTTTGGTATCCTCACCCCCAATGAGGCACTATACCTTGACTCCCCCCCCCCCCCGTGAGGTGCTATCTTGATATGGTTGTGGGGCTTGTGTGCTTTGAGGAAGATGAGAGCTATGCCAGAGGTTCAACCATACAGGACAGGTCTCATCAGAGGAGTCAGACAAAGAGTATCTCTCCCATAAAAAATATGGTGAGATGTAAATTTCAGAAAGCCATACTAGCTTGGATGTCACCTAGATTAACAAGGTCCGTACTAGATGTCAGAGTTCCTGGATATCTGGTGAAAAATGGGTTACAGGACTTTTGGCTGAGCAACCAGGGTCAGCAGCTGTAGAATTACTGGAAGAAAAAAATTACCCATTGCAAATATACAGTGATTAAAAACAAAGAAATAATGTTGTTGTTATTATTATTATACTTTACAATATATATTATTATTATTTGTCAGTATATAAGAGTTCATGAGCTGGAATAGGCATAGCAACAAGTCAGCCAATGGGACTATTTGATAACTGAAACAGTATTTGTTGTGTGAGCCACAAGAGACAAGCCTGGGCATGGCTTAGCTTAACTGTTCTGTATATTAGAGGTAGAGTGCAATGGCACTGCTTGCTTCCATTTCGTACTTGCTACTTCTTCTCTCTACCATGTTGAAAGAGCTGCATCGGTATTGCATACATGCATTATATTTTATATTATTATATATAAAGAAATTTCTTCTATTTAATGAAGCCTGAATTATTTGTTTGTGTGCCAGCTGGACTGCAATAAACTCTGACATCATCATCATCATCACCATCATCACTATTATTACTATTATTATTAAACTTTTATTCATTAAACATGAAACTTAGTCAACTGAACATTTTAAAAAGTTATTACAAATATCATTGACTGGCACTGATGGTTGATATGGGTTGCTACCAGGTATCAACCAAGTATCTTATTAAAATGTATGTTGTTCTGAGTAGCGCAGATCCGCTGGTGTTGTATCAGGAAACTGATATTTCTTGATGTATTTTTTAAAATTCTTGGACATGGTACCAAGTGCCTCGATGATAATGGGTATGACTGTTACATATTGTTGTTATTGTTATTTCTGGTTTAACCAATATTTATAAGTAATGACATCTCTGATCTTAATTATTTCATTAATTGAAGGAGGCTTTCAGATAATGTTTTTAGTAAGACAGGAGTAAATAGGTTGCTTTAATTATAACTGTACCACATGCAGCATTTCCTGTTAATAGTATGTACAGCACTGGACAATTTAGGTGTATTTTGAGCAGTAAACTCCAAATGTCATCAAAACCCAATCTTACTCCAAATTTTCTCACACTATTCTATGCAATCTTGATTAAAGAGATTATGTTGCAAGACAGCATACTGTTGCCTATATCCCAACAATAACGAAGAACATGCAGTACATTTATATGCTCAGGATATAACTTGAAATCTTGTAAAATTCCAGATGTGTATAGTGAAATGAAAAATAATGAGAAAGCAGTAATATACACAAGCAATAGCACAATATACTTTTGCAGCAGTTCTGAAAATGGAAAAATATGCTTCAAACTATTCTACCAGTTATGAAGGACCTGCATAATTGCATAAGCTTATTGTTGGGTCAACAAATTAACCCAATTCCCAAGGTCACACGGTTCCTCCAGAAACTTCACCATGGTGTTGAATGTTAATAGCACAGAATCAATGGTTAAGGATCTTGATTTTCCATAGCTGTTAATTTTACTGACAGCTTGCATAGACAGAATAGCTTTGTGCTAAAGAATTTTGAATCTGTTATATGAAAAGTCAACATGGAGCACAAGCTCTTGCAGGAAGCAATAAATAAACTGGTTAGCTGACAAGCACTTAAGAGGTCTATGCAACAAAACATACCACCCTTCCTTGTCAAAGGGTTGTCAGTAAAGTAGGAATGTTAGCATTATTTTATAGAGCTTATGAAAGTACTGGTGTGAATTATGCTTTGACAACAAAGAACTCTACAATGCATACATGAAATTTTTTTGAAAGTAATTTCTATTTTTCATGCTGAAACTTTTTATTTGTGTGATGTATATTGAATCTCGTTTTTATTTACATGCAGTGATTATTAGTTTTATTAATCCCATATGCAAAATGATTAATATAGATTAGAATTCTGACTTCATTCATAAAATGTAGCGAATTGAAGATGGCACAAACATGGCGGAAAAGAGAGGATCTGGGATTGCCCATAGTGCTTCCCACAGATGCTTTCCACAATGAAACCGTATATCAATGGTTTCTAGCAGGGTTTGGTGAAATTCAATTTTTTTTTACTACCGGTTCTGTGGGCATGGCCATAGGATTAAACATCACCAAGCACAGAATTA
>JAEANM010016857.1:0-13140 GCA_017656035.1 Myanophis thanlyinensis
TTCCGTGAATAAGAGGCTTAGACGCAAATAGTTAAAGTGACAACAGCTCTTTATTTACAGCACAAGCATAACAAGAACATATTTACAGGCACTTTGACAGGTTTTATACTTTTTCGAATGGCACGCCTTAGCCAATCAGAGAGCAGGGTTTTCCCGCTTTCTGAATGCCGGCGGCCAGACTTGCTGTCTCCACCAACTCCTTATATGGGTATAGAACATGGTCAACCCAAGCAACAGTCGAACAAATTTGCTGAGCGGCTACCTGGTCATCGCCTCGGTTTTTATCAGGCATTACAAACTGGACACTTATGCAGCTGCGGATGCGGCATTCGGCAGAAGAGTCCTCCAGTCAATACATACAACAGAATAGGACACTTCCCCCCCTTTTTATTACAATGACTTTATTAAGTCCAATCTGTGGATTGCCTCTTCACAATCAACAGAGTAGGGCATTGAGACTTACATGATATGCTCCTTCTCGTTGAGTGAAGAGGCAATCCAGCCCGCCCAATGAGGTAGTCCATATTCTGGCACACCATACCTGATTATTGCAGTTAAACCAAATTGCTTTATAAATTGATGTAAGTGTTTTCCAGATACAACCAAATGAAACTCAACACCATTGCGGAGTGAATTCATGCAAGCCTACGACGACTTCGTAGAAACTGGGACAGGAGGGCGGGCCTGGTCCCTTTTATACTTTTTACTCAGTCATGTGATCTGTGAATGATGGGTATTCCTCCCAATCTGTGGATTGCCTCTTCACTCAACGAGAAGGAGCATATCATGTAAGTCTCAACGCCCCTTCTATCATAAAGGGGATTACAGCAATTTACCTTGCTGTACCATGAAGCTGTGGATTATTAATGCTAAATTGCATTTAAAAGGAAAGCTACAGTTTTTACTATGTCTATCTTGATGGTTGTATAATATGACCTCCCAGATGCTAGGATAAACTCAGGACAACACTCTCTGACAGCAGTAGGAACCTCAGAATTTGAAAAACTGGTATGTGTGTTTCACTGATTCACTAGGACATTAATTCTTTTAATCTCTCCCTTAGTCCTCCATTGATGATGTTATAAATTCAGTCATGTCTGACTCTTGGTGATTCTATGGGCCATGTCTCTACACATCTTCCTATCTTTCACTATTCCTTATTATTCCTGATTACCTTTTTTGAAGAGGTGCACTTATTTCAAAACAAAGCGATGGATTAAAACCACACAACATTTTTATTTTATCTTTTTCAAAAGCATATGGGTATATTTAGAGATTATGAATATTCTTTAGAAAAAAAAGATTAAGGGTTGTACTTGTACCATATTAATTTCTTGGTTTGTTTTTAATTACTCTAAAAATGAAAAAGACCAAATGAGCAAAGAGCTTGGTGATACGAGGCTGCAATATTGCATTAGGATACCATAATATGCCTTATAGAACTATTGCCCTTTAACATATTTATAAAATATTATTATTTTTAATGGAAATGTACTTTTGTATCTTGGGGAATATTTGAAGGGCAAGAATTCTGCCCAGCATGTTGTTAACTAGTTTGTCACTAAAAGTAATATTAGTAGCATGGTTTGTTACCATACCATTATTATATTTCATTAGGTATTTTCTCCAGTGAAACTGCTTGTAATACTTTTTGTTGGTAATTTAATTGTATTTTGTAATTTCATTGAACTATTTAAATGTTGATCATCATGAAAATAATTAAATCAGATATTATAATTCAAAGAAAGTAAATTGTAAGTATATATAAATCTACTTATATTTTAGTATATATAAATCTACTTATATTTTAATCATTTGTTCTAATCAATGTACCCCTGATATTTTTCCAGGTGACTAAAATGGCAGAATGCTATTCATTTAATTAAGTATCTGTATTACCAAATTACGGCCAAGTGTAGTATCCATGAAAAGCAGGTCACACTCATACACAAACCCAATACAATACAATACAAATACAGAGGCAGAGGGAGAGGGAGAGAGGGGGGGAGAGGGAGAGGGAGAGAATTCCCCACTAAAATAAGGCTTGAAGATGAGCTCCTCTGCTTTCTTCTAGAATTTTTAAATTAGCACTGTGATTTAAAGAAAATATAATAATTGTTCAAGTATATTATAAGAACAGACTAAATCTGACAGCTGGCATTAATATTATAAATTACATAATTATATTTAAGATGAATTGCATGGGCTTGCTAAAATAAATCATAGAAATTGTTTCCAATCACTTTCATAATATGAATAGACTTAACCAGGAATATGAATTTTACATAAAGTATTGAAAGTCAAATTTCTGTTTATTTATATATTAAGTCTGGGTTGTTATAGCTGTGTTTGAGGCCTACTAAAAGTGTTTAGCTCTCATTATGGGCAGTATTATATAAATCTAGTATTTGAAATTAAAATGTTATGCAAGATTTAAAAAAAATAAAATCCTTCTCTAAAGACAAGTGTTATAAGTATTGCATATAATCATTAAGAAAAAATGTGGCTTGAGAATTATGATAAGAAAAATGTGACACATTTGGAAAGAAAAACCTGGGAAGGTCAATTTCAGATATTATAATGACAAAAAAAACAAATCCCTTTTATTTAAATGTATCCAAAATAATATGATTTAGGAAGTAATTCTACTAGTCAGTAAGAGTATAGTCTTGCAATTTTCTATTCTTTTATAACTTCCTAATCTAATGAAGTTAACAACATTTTTTAAAAAAGATGGGGTTAAAGGATGAAGGTACATCCTGAAATACTTTAAGAGTGAAGGAGGTATACAAATCCCTCAAAGCAAGGATTCTTTTGCAACAGGAGTCCCATTCAAGCATTCTTAAATATAAAATACTCATGTGATGAGTATTCAGTATAAACCTACCTGCCGTCCATTGGTCTTTGGCATGCATGACCAAAGCATGTAACTGTATGCATATTGCCTTCTATATGATTAGACCCTGCATTGTCTGTGCCCTTCATCATGAAGCTTTTCTTTCTGCAGACATGTGTTAGTGAGAACTGACAACACCTGAGTGCTATCAGCAGGATATGGGACTTAACTTCAACGTGCATATGTTGAATGCTCTATATTGATAATATCTCAATGGGGTTAAAAGAAAGCGTCTTTAAAAGGAGTGGGGCTTTCCCCTAAACAGAAAAGCAAAAATAGCCTCTATCTGGTTCAGTGCTTACTTATTTTTTATCTAGCAAGATAGGTTTGCTTAAATAGCAAGAAGGAGAATTAGTAAGTGTAGGAAGCCCATGACTTATCTTATAAAAGGAAAGCATACTAATTTCCAAATTTAATCTGAATACTTTGATTTTCCTTCCAAAGGAATTGCCAATCTTTTGAAATAATGAAATGATCTAATGACTTGTTTAGATATTACTCTTCTTTTCTAATCAATGGCTCAGAATTACATGATGTTAATTATCTGTCTAACATTCAAGGTTATCTGGGTAATTAAAACTGTTGCCCCAGAAATATCTGCTGAATGATCAGTAAAATTCAAGCTTATTATAAGGCTTGAAAAAAGGTGAAAAAGAGACCAACATTTGAAGAATATTTCATGCTTGATGTGGCTTAAACAGAATACAAGTGAATACATATTTAATTCAAACTTTTAAAAGAATTTATGTCTAATTAGAATACCAGGTTTGAATGTTGCAGTAAAGGTAAATTTAGAAAGGTGAATTGATAATATAATGACATCTATTATGGAATATTACTTATTATCAATGACTTGCTCAAGATGCTTTTACCTGGTTTCATAGAAGGCTGGTTAAAAAACTATTTTACTTTAATATATACTATGTATACTACTTGCAAGAGCATTTTAATCCTATGGAAAAATGTTTCCCTGTTATATCCTGTACTTATATCATTTTATTTTGCAAAATTATAAAGGTAAGAGATATGTTTTCAGAATTGTGTAGGTTTTTTTATTCTGATTCTTTTCAGACATTGATTTCATTCAAATAGCTATTTTTAAATTGACTGTACCTTCTATTTACACATTTTATAATTGAGTCCATGAAATTTATTAATTATTGCTCCCTAGGAAACTTAAATTACATTAGGCAGATTATACACACAACTATCCTGGAAACAAAATATACAATTTTAACAATTGTGAATCTGAGGGTTGGGTAACTGGATAGGGAACTTCAAAAATTGGAGCAGGCCACTTAAGATTTAAGGAATTTAAATCAAATGGATATTATGAAAGGATATGTTTGTATGCATAGCCTGATCACTGGGGAATAGGGGGATCTACATTGCTTTAATTGGCTACTTGGTAAGAAAGAAAAGCAAATTTGATCTTCTCTAATCTATCAACAGCAGAATGTCTATTGCTGTGATGGGCACAGTTTAGCATTGCAAACAACCACATTATTACTGCTTGTCAGTATGAATTGGTTCCTGATTTACTGGTTACTGCTGCTGGGAAAATATGAGAAGGCCTCATGATAGAAGAATCAGTTTATTCTGGCAATTTAGTGTGGCACTAGTGTTTAACTTCCATATATACTCAGATATGCTAAAGTATTTCCTATAATAAAGTGGCAAAATCCAATCCTAAGGGGCTTCTTCAGCTTAGTATCATGCATTTTTCAGCCGAGGTAGCATGTATTCTTCCAGGTCTTGAGTCAACAGAAAAGTATGGCAGTAGGATTAAGAGGTAGTGCAATTCAGTAAATAATGTGTCCTACAGAGGTGTTGGGAAAAGATGAAAAATATTACTTTGAAACTAGAACAGCTAAAGATGAATTTAGGCTACCTCTAAAGTATGTTGAGTATGTAACAAAAGCAACATCATAAGATTATGTCCTTTTGAAACATGAAAGTATCTTGTGCCGCAGTTAATGAGACATAAGAAAGAGCCCTGTAAGTTTATTTTGGAAATAGAAAAAGAAAAGAAAACCTATCTCTAGGCAGCAAAATTTCAGACCATACTAGATGACACCAAAGAAAGTTTCCTGCAGCCCACCCTTTTTAAAATAATTGTTACTGCTTTGAATATGAGATAATGGATTAATAGACTAATTATATTAAAACATACTGAAAAATTGTGTGTCCCTCTTTGTGCTGACCTTTGGAATTATATGTGTTAGGTAGATGTAAAGGTTTCAAGGCTATGATGTTCTGTTTATGGAATGTTCTTCCCCTGAAGGCCTGGCTAGCATTTCAGTGCCAAATAATAAACTGCAATGCTTGCAAGATAATTGAAACAGAATAGAACTTACAATGATGTGATGGCCAATATTACATAATAAAATATGCAAAACTTTATAAGTCATTTAAAAGTACAAAATGCTATAATGCAATAATTATGAAATGTGGTGTAAGAGGCCCAATCCAGGTTAGATCCTAGAAAAACTGATGTCCAACTAGCAGCACATAAGGATCTGAATTAATCTTAAAACAATTTTAATTTTCTCTGGAAATTAAATGGTTTATGTGTATGTTGATGCCTTCTCTCACATGGAAACCCTTGAGGAGTGCTGCAGGTTTTGCTGCTCTTTATTCTATTGTTTAATATCTGCATGAAAGCCCAAAGCATCAGACTGAGATGTGATATTATCAGTATACTCATAAGACTTAGACTAATTTTATTGTTTCTTTGAATGTACACTAATCGGCATACATTAAATTGAAATTTCATTGCACAGCTCTCAAAGGGTCTCCACCGCTAATATACACTACATAAATGTGATAAAATAAATAGGCCCAGTTATAGACTGTATTTGTACCCAAATTCATGTGAATGATACCAAGGAGTCCTATGTGAAGGCTATGGAATTCTGGATAGGGAATGACGGACTTCAGCAAAACTCTAGTAAGACAGGAATGGAATACTGTTTATTATTCAACTCAAGTGCAGTCAACCATGCCAACTCCTTGTTCTAGGACCTTTTGTTTCTTGTTCCAGATGGAGCTATACAGATCCAATTCACCATTGCACCAATAATTATGATTATTGACCAGCAAAGACAATCATAATACTAACTATAATAAAAGCTTTGATATATACTTTTATTTTGCAAAACTGCATAAAAATAGGATTATGTTATGAATGTTTGTATCAACTCATTGTATATATGTTTGTATAAATCAATATTTATTCAGTCAATGAGCATCAAAATATAAAAGAACAAGAATAGAATGAAGCAAGTAAATGCAATAATAGATTAACAACTAGCAGAATAAATCATAGAATAAAGAAGTTTATATGATACTGATACTAACATTTGGGAGATTAACAAAGAAACCACCAAAACTATCAGGTTATGAATCAATATTATGTAAACTTAATACAAAAATCCAAATGCTAAAAATCATACACATATACACTGAGAAAATATATATCACAAAAGCAGACAGTAATTTAAAACAAAATAATCTGACTTGTAGAAAAAATGGGAAATAGAAAAAATATATGTATTGTTGTTGTTCTTAGTTGCGAAGTCATATCCGATCCCACAGACAAGGTGGGATCTATGCCTTCCTGTCCTATACTATTTCCCAGAGTCCATCTAAGTTCACACCAAGTACTTTAGTGACTCCATCTAGCCACTTCGTTCTCTTACGTTCCCTTCTTCTTTTGCCCTCAATAGTTCCCAGCATTAGGCTCTTCTCCAGTGAGTCCTTCCTTCTCATTAGGTGGCCAAAGTATTTGAGTTTCATCTTCTGCCCTTCTAAAGAGTAGTCAGGGTTGATCTTCCCTATGACTGACTTAAGTCATATATTTTGCTTTGTTCTGCAGTGCACCTTGTGGTATTTACCACACTGTCATTTTAGTACAGATACAGTAGTCTTCATCCACAGTTTCACATGTCTGCAGTTTACAAATATAAAGCAGACCTCATCTGTATATTGAAGTATGTGTACATTTTTTGTCTGCCCTTTTGTGCTTGTATAGAAGTGTGCATCAGGTTTTCCAGTAATCTTCCTGATCTTCCCTTCAAATCCCAATCTCCTCACTGCATGCCCTGCTAATATATAACAATGTTTTAGCATATTTACATATGTCTGACCTTACAAAATCATGATCTTGCTACACACATAGTCTTGAAAAAAATATGTTGTCCATAGCCAAAAGTATATAGCAGAAATAACTGCTGAAAGAAGTGGCAACATTTGTCACAAAGTCTTACCCTTCAGCAAGAAAATGAAGCTGCTGCACATGTTGGTCTATATACAGTACACTGCTCCATTGCAATAGGTACACTACATAAAGAACAGCAAATGTTTTTCTGGGCACAGAAAACAAGAACATTTGGACAATTTCAAGAGCAGCTTTGGAACAGAGAAATGACAATTATAGTGTTTTATGAAACTCCATTTTCTACTGTAGCTACAAACGAAATGAGCTATGATCCAACTAATTCTGCCATAAAGTTGTATTTATTATGCAGACATTGCCATTTAGGGTTGCCATTCAGGGTTGCCTTGAGCAAATTTGATAATAATAATTACTGTAAATATTCACATGTTCATCATAAATAATTATCTCTCTCTCTCTCTTTCACACACAATTGTATTTTCAAGAATGCTTGAAAATACACAGAACTATCCATTTTCTATCAACTGTTCTCAAGCATTATTTTATATATACTGTATACAAACACACACACAATCTGAGAAAATACACCTGACAGAGGCTGTGACAGAGTTGACTTTGGAGAATTGGGCTGGCTTGTTCCCAACTCCTAAGAAAGACATAAGCTAATTTAGGCAATGTCAATATGGAGCTAGAAAGATGAAGAACAATTTTAACAGCTTACTTTTTAGTAAAAGAGTATGTGATAGCATTTTCTGTATGTATATGGTAATGTTGTTATGTCAAAAATCTATATATGTCCGATAGTGAAAGAAAGTTGGAGTCCTCATATGTTCAATCTAAACACATGAATGCTCTTGGCAGGCTCAATGCCATATGCAAAATAGGTTGGGAGCACAATTTAACCCTGGCTTCCTTGAGTGAACTTAGCGATTTTCAGGAAGTCTGAACAAAGTTTATGACTAAATAAGTATACAGGTACTGCAGTTTAATAATCTTTGAATGGAACATTTCTTTAATCCTTAAATGAGGCTTAAGTATTCTTAATTATGCACCATTGGCTTTTTGTCCAATGATTTATTTTACTTTTAAATGTATCATGAGGCAGACTGTGGGGACAGTAACTTTTTAGGACATTTCAGACACTAAATTTTTAGAGATTTTTTTAAAGGCGGGATCATGTGCATTGCATATATTAAAATATATTTCCAAATTGTTTTTGAAAGTATAAATATTGAGAAAATTAATGAAGACTTGATATGTAAAACAATAAGTTTTAAAATATGTTACTTTAAAGTCATAAAATGGTTTAAGAATGTAATATTTTATTAATAAATGAATAAAATGCTTACACTTATCTTTGAAATGATCATTTTTAAGATCAATTTGACAAGTTTAATTATTTTTAAACAATAACTGTTGAGTTAAATGGAGAAATCTTATACCTATTGAAAGTTGCAAGGTGAATTTAAATTCATTTAAAGTCATTTAAATGTTCTATTTCTTGTAGAAGAATTATTATTACTTCCATTTCTTGTCCCTAGTGCCATATCTGGTTGAAACTCAGTGCAAATAAAATACTAACATACACTTTAATGAGAAAATGAAATGTAATGTTTGAGAATTCGTTGTTTGGTCAGAAAAGTAAAAATCATAACGGATTCACAAGTATTTGAAACTAATAAACATTGAATTTGGCTGTCACTTGTTAAAAATGTTTTTCTTGGTTGTACAGTTATTGCTCCTAATAATAACACAGCAGTTACAGAAAACCTGAATTCATAGTGTGTCAGGCAAAGAATACATTGAACATTGTTCAATGTTAAATAATCACAGTGTTAAAAATCACTTTTTTCTCTACTAGTCAAATATTTAGGTTGATATTTCCACTAGTTTTGCTTCTGAATTAACATAATTACTATAAAGATTTAATATTTATAAGTAAATCTAAATCTAATTGCTCCAAATTACGTGTTTCTGTTTTCTTTAAAAGCAATAACTCAAAGATTATTAATATAGGTTTGGATTATTTAAGGTCATGGGTGTCTCCTATAAACCTATGGATCTACCAGCTGTTGCTTTGAAATGTCACACTCCTGGATATACATTTAATCCTTTTTCATAATAAGGATATTTTTTGTTACAAATTTCATGGCAAGGCTTGCATTCCAACAATTAGTTCCATTAATTCAATCAAGAAATTAGTTATCTGTAACATTTTGTAATTCCAAGTAGTTCCTAAATTCCTGTCTCTTCACATATATGCTTTTCTTTCTTTGCCCTGCACTCTATATAGATTTACATAAAAGTTCAAAAACCTATTAAGCCTCTTATTCTAGATTATTGAAGAGGAGAAAATGAGCGACTATTTATGATATAGTCCAATTAGTATTTCAGGAATCATATTCACATTACATGGTAATTTAAGCAAACAAGTGATTCGTGTGAGAATACACAAAATTTAGTTGCAGCTGAGTTCTAATTGATACTTTTCAAATTGGATAAAAAGAATCTATTTAGCTTTTCTCCCTGGTCCATTCATTTTGAAAGATGTTAGTAGTAAAATCACTGATTTATTACAGGGTCAAGTTTTTCTATACATTTTGAAAAAATATCAGTCTTTTCAGATAAGCAATTTGATTCCAACATTCTGCTAAGCAATTTATCTGCTTCAAATTAAT
Source organism: Myanophis thanlyinensis (assembly GCA_017656035.1). Classification (NCBI taxonomy): domain Eukaryota; kingdom Metazoa; phylum Chordata; class Lepidosauria; order Squamata; family Homalopsidae; genus Myanophis; species Myanophis thanlyinensis. Next base: position 9,752 of record JAEANM010016857.1, read on the forward strand.
GTTTTATGAAGCCTGCCATTTTGGTCTGTAAAACAATGAGATGTTCTGGGATTCCCATTTTTCCAAGCTCATTCCACAGCTTGAGATGATAAACACAAGGAAAGGTCTTTCAATAATAATGAAGCACATACTGATTTCTTTTTAGTATTATTTAGTTTGTAATTACCCAGCATGCATCTGAAGGCAGATTAGTAACCATTTTAAGCAATGATTAAGCTTACTTAATCAGGATTTATGTAATGAAATTATACTTATTTTACTTATTAGTGACATTTTATAGTAGTCGTTAACACTGAATTGGGCAATGCCCATATTTAAAAATCATTATTATAACAAAAGAAAACAATGTCAGAGTAAATCTAGCAACACATCTAACATAAAGATATAAAAGTGCAAAAACTTTTAAAAATCTCTGTACTCTATTTAAATATTAAAAATTTCACATAATACTCAAAACACAGCATGTTTTATTTTCTTGTACATGCAAATATTTGAGAATGTGTTCACTTTATTGAAAGATAAAAACCCCAAGATCTATGATTTGTTTTGGGGAGGATTAAGTACTCCTATAAAATAAAAGGTAAAATTTGATTTATCCTTATTTAAAAATGCACAATATAACTACTTGAATAACCTGCAGAAGATTTGAAATTCCTGTTGCTATTTATTCGCTTTTGCTATGAGTTCCCAGAAGGTTCCAGAATATCTTTAGGTGTTAAGATTGTTATAATAATCTAGCACTTGTAGGTAAATGTTACAAAAGACCATTTCTTAGTGTACCTTAAATTGTACTGCCATTCATCTACAATTTACGAAGGATCAGATTGTCAAGTCTGTCATGGCCTTTTCCATCATACCATGGTAGGCACCAACCACAGTCTCTGTTAGTGATCATGCTATCTCATGATTGTAGAAGTCTAAAGAACTAAATCAAGGTGGTGGCAGTTTTTCCTAGTAGGAAGATATGCATGAAGCAAGCACTAAGCAGTAAGCAGAATTCTAGGAAGCTTCTGCTTTTGTATTAATATTGTTCAGTTCTTTGAGAAGATATTTCAAGGAAAGTTCAAAAGAAACATTCTTCAAAACAGTAATGTAAAATACAACCTCTTGTGTGAGGGTGTTTTTTAAAAAATACAACCTCTTGTGTGAGGGTGTTTTTTTTTTAAAAAACCTAATGTCTTATCTGCAGAATTCTCTTTAGTGCTTCTGCAATGCATTAAAATATCATGTCTTTCAGGTTCTAGAGGCAGCTGAGAAGATTGCAAAGTGTCATATCAGGACAAATTGCAATTCTTTTCCTCAGTGAGTTATACTACATTACCTTTGTGGGGGGGAAAAGAAAGCTGATATGTACAAATCTAGTTTATATAGCACTAGCTATTTTAATCCAAACATAAAAAAATATATTAACAAGATGACATCAATCTTTTTTAGTCATTAAAAATCCTATATCCATAAGGAGCGGCACAATCTGGTTAACCTAGAAACAGAACCCTAAACAAAAGCCTGGCTTCTAAAAATTGTTTTTTGGGACCTAGCAATTTTTTTACTGAAAGATATAGCAAAAATAAAAGAAACAAATGTGGTAGATAGCATACATTATACATTAAAATAGAGAAGCTTTTTCTCAGCACAACTAAAAATCAAATGCATGAATCCAGCATATCATTTGGCTATTGAATGTTAGAGAGGCAACAGCAATAGGCAACTAGATTTAATACTTGAGACATGTTAATATTAAGGTTGCTCAATAAATGTAGCTCCAATTTGATTTTGGATGTTGCTCAGAATATGCCACTATTGAATATTTGAGAAGCAAAAGAAAATGTTATAAAGATACCTATTTTATATGTAAATTAATCTGGACTGCCAAGCAAAAGTCTGTTTTGATGTTACCTTTCCTAATCTAGTACTGTCTAGATATGTTTAAAACACAAATCTTCATAGTTCCCAAACTGGTCTGGGAATACATGTTGGACTTACAAGTAATATCAGTGTTGGCAACCTGAAAAAAACCCAAACAGTATTGTTATATAGATCAGTGTTTGTCAAGTTGAAGATGCATGGACTTCAACTGCTAGAGGAATTCTGGGTCTTGACGTCCACACATATTCAAGGTGGGCATGGTTGAGAAACACTAATCTATATAAATATTCATGAACTGGTAAATACAACATTGATAGACAGAAATCCCAAACACATCTCTATTAAGGTAAGAAATTAGACTCCTGGGAAGAGATGAAAATATGGCATAGCTTGTTAATTTCTTGGGGGAAGGACAGTTCAAAATAAGTACAGTAAATGAAACATATATTTAAGAGGGTTTTTTTCTCTCCTTTTCATACCAATTTTAACATTTGATTTCTCAGCCAATACAGTAGATATTTGCTTTCTTTTGTGTATCTAATTAGATGCATGTCCAGTTCTTTTTGGTATAAATCAACTGATTCTATTAACAGTTTCTTTGCCACCCAACCTAATATAAATGTCAGGAAATCAATAGTATGATTATTAAAAATGGTTCCAGGAAGAACTATTAAGTTCATACAAAGAACTGCAGGCATTTAGAGAGAGTGTTCAATTTTAGCAGACACAAATTATTTCCTCTTTATATACAATTATTTTCATTTTAAAAAACAGATGCAAAACAATTATTTAAAGGTGCATTATAAATCAAACTGTCAAAACAGAGGTATTTTAAACACAAATAATGGAAACCTTTATACCTCTCTAATCATAAGCATAATGTTTGTATTAACATTCTGTGCAACAATAGCAAAAATCTAATATATAATTTATTAAGTGAGAATTCTTCTACATTTTAAAAAGAAAAATCGAGTCTAGAACTTCAAAATAAAGTCTGCAAATACTTGTTCTCTGGCCTAGGGTACATACACATATGTAAACAAATAAAATTAAAACTTTGAGGTCCAGATATATTATATGTAAAAAAAGGAGATAAAACTCTGTCATGAACCATGATTTATCAAATTATCACTTATGGCAGGTGAACTATGTCAAGCCTGATGGTGATGTCACCACCATACCCTATCATGGTGGATGAGGCACGAATAACGCCACAGTGGTTAAAGACGCAAGATGCACAAACACACAAACATGAGATGGATAGCATTGAACCTGCACAAAGGTGAGCCATTGAGCAACCAATCATGATGCACAAAAGAAGACAGCTAGTTAGGCAGCCAATCCACATGTATGATACTAGGCAAGCAGCAAGAAAACACCAACTGGCAAATAACAAATTTATTCTATTCACTCTGATGAAGGGGATGAGTAAGTCCTCGAAACATTAGATATAATAAATCATGGTCCATGACAGCATTTTATCTCCTTTTACACACACATACACAAACACACACACACAATCA
>JAEANM010016858.1:0-13139 GCA_017656035.1 Myanophis thanlyinensis
AAAACCCGCCCGGACGCCCCGGACAGGACGTAAAAAGAGGACATGTCCGGCCAAAAGAGGACGGTTGGTCACCCTAAGTTACAGTTAAGCATAGATGTTCCAGATGGGCTTGCAGAACATTTCAGAATTGGCTAAAATGAAGCTGGGCAATTTGTGTACTTTGTGTGAATTACATAATTACACTAAGCTGGAGTATGGTTGGTTTCTTTTGACATAGCAGGGAATGTGAACAGAACAATTGTGATTAATTCAAGAGTTTAGCTTTCAGTTTGTTTGTGAACTGAGTGCTTAAGCTGGAGTCTAAGCCTGAGCATTGCCTACATCCTGTCAGTGTTAATAATGCCATGGGATGATGATCTTCAGTGTAGCTTTTCAATACAGACTGATATCAGAACAACTTCACAAAATGTTCTTAATAATCAGAAATGTTTTGATGAACAGACAGATCTATTGGCAGTACAGCTGCTCTAAGAAAAAAATATGGCTCCCCATTTGGTGTTATGTATTGTATCTTGTATAAAGACCTGGGGGAAAAAGGGACACATACCATATCCTTGTGTGTAAAATAGAGGTAACTATGGTAGCTAAAGACTGCATGAATTGCTCAATTTCCAGTAACAGCCCTTTAAATAGTTTTGAGAAATTAAATAGAGCATGAAGGAAGTAAACCTCTTCTACGCTTTTAATCTGGTTCTCTACCTTTGAACATGAACATTCCAATTACTCTGGAAGACAATCTTGACCTGGTAAGCTAAGAAAGGGGAAAAATGAGTGAGGTCAAAGAGAAATTGGAATTTAAACAGGAATTGGAATTTCACAAAAGTTCTCACAGATCTTATAAGAGAACCTCTGAATCACTCATTAGAGATGGCTGGAGTTGCTGATAAGTTTCTTTTGTAAAGTCAAAACAAAATTGTTGGCAATAAATTTCTTCCATTCAATTATGTCCAGTTCTTGGACATTGCTTAGATAAGTCCCTACAATTTTTTAAGCAATTTTTTTCAGAAATGGTTAGGCATTGCCTCCTTCTTAGGGCTGAGAGAAAGTGACTGGCCTAAGATCACCCAGCTGGCTGGCTTTGTGCCTAAGGTGGGACTAGAACTCACAGTTTCCACAAAATAATTTAACCACTACACCAAACTGACTGTTATGAATAAGCTATCCTGCAATATATTTGTTTTATTCATTGGAATTGGAATTTAATTTGTGTAAAGATGCTGGTTGGGTGCACCCCTGCCCCAAAGAGCAGAAATGACAATTTGGGTACACTTGAATAGTACACATACTCGGAGGATGCATGCCTATGGCTATCCATGCAAAGAAAAATATTACTTTATTTTTTATTTTTTGAATGTGCAAGAATGTTTGTGAATCTGCAGGCAGGAAAGTTCATCAGTTTGCATCCTTTTGGTAAACGAGACTATATTATGCATGTTTGTAGAAACTGCGCAAGTTGAAGTAACAGCTGGTTATTTCAGTTGTATTATCATGGACACAATTGTAATAATTTCATGAGAAAAATCAATATAGTAGATGGGGCATTTAAATCACACCACTTAGTATCTGGGTGAAACTTGTGAGTTTATCAAGAACACTCTCTTTGTTTGTGCTTGATTATCTCCCTTATGTCCACTTTTAAGTTTCTCTTGCTAAATTAATTTCTTAGTTTTTCTTTAAATTAGGATTGCTTTTTTAAAAAAATTGCACCTATACTTAGCCTTAGTTTAGGGACAACTGCAATCGATAATATAGTTAAATCATCTTCTTCTTTTGGCTGTTCCCGTTATGGGTCGCCACAGCGAATCATCTTTTTCCACCAAACTCTATCCTCTGCATCCTCTGCATTTCACTGCATATCGTACCATGTATGACTGTGTATGTGTGTATGTGACCACTAAATTTGAATTTGAAGATTTGAAGCATCTACATGAAATGAGTGGATGATGTGTTATTTCCATCTGTATAAACAGTATCCAACAGAAGTGAGGACACCCCTTCACATTTTGTAAATATTTAAGTATATCTTTTCATGTGACAACACTGAAGAAATGACACTTGAATACAATATAAAGTATGAGTATACAGCTTGTACAACAGTGTAAATGTGCTGTCCCCTCAAAATAATGCAACACACAGCCATTAATGTCTAAACTGCTGGCAACAAAAATGAGTACAATTGCATCCAATTGCACTGGATGCAGTTCAGATGACTGATAGATACCTTTAAAGACCTACATACCATGAGACCAGAGCATCTGAGGGGACCACGGCTCCCATGGCTTCTACTCTTCCCATTAAGCTGGGCAGGAGGTGTATGCACTGAGTTTCATCTATTAGTGATTGTCATCTAACAGGACCCAGAAGGTGTATCTTTTCTGTAGCTGCTCCTGCTGTCTGGAACACCATATCGCCCGAGGTTCACCTGGCCCTAACTCAGCTCACCTTTTGAAAAGCCTTAAAGACTTGGTTGTTTTCTCTGGCAGGGGAGCCAGGACAGTAATTGAGTCCACACTGTTGGTGAATGATAGGTTCAGGTCTCATTTTGTGCTAGCTTGCTGGAACAGTATTTTTTATTTCTTTAGTATACTGTGTATTTTTTATTGTGTGAGTTGGGTGGTCATATAAATTAGTGAAAACTAAATAACCATATTTAGCTGGTATGCAAATCATATTACAGAAACTCATATACTATATGTAACAGTTCTGACAAATGCTCTTAAAATAGAGCTGTGGTAGAGCTGTGATTACTGAGATGTCCTTTACCCAGAATTTCCCATGCTCTCATCCTCCATAACATGCAACTGCAGTACATATAATGTTACATACTAGGGCTGGGTGGGTTCACACAAATAATTAAAAGCCAAACTCAGGTTAATGTGTTATGGCTGATTTGGTTTGACTCATATAACTTGCTAAGACAAAGGATGGATTTCCAAAAGATGCTGAATAATTAACTATCCAAACCCATTTTAGTTTAATATAGCAAGTGGGGTGAACTCAGTCATTAAATGCATTTTTAAAAAATCTCCATTCCCACCTTAGCCAACTTCCCCCTAAATTGTAAAATAAAATTCATTTTTCCTCCAAACATCCTCGGTCTTGATTTTGTATAGATTCTTCCTGATTAAAGATGTAGGAATGCAAATTTCTGGTCCAAGCTTCTCTCCTCCCCCCTTGTAATTAGCTTGGATAACAATAGCTAGGTTGCCATAGAGGATGGAAGCTTGTCTTGACAGCCGTGGTGTGGGTGGCTTAGATTTCTTATGATGCATCCTTTTGAAGCAGAGCTACTGCGTTTCCTTCTTCATCTGAAGAAAATCACATCTTTTGTGTGACATCATCCTCAACCCACCTGGCTCATCAAGAGATTACTCAGGCAGTTCCTTCTTCCCAAGAAGATGCTGCCCAATCAGCTGCCTCATTACCTTAGCCAATCAGCTGGCTCAGAGATGATGTCATGGTGTGAACTTGGCAGCCTGGTGGATGCTAAGTGGATCTTTTAGCATCACTCCCTGAACGGAAGCAAACGAGAAGCTGGGAGCGGCTGAACCAAGCATTGGACTTAAAAAGAGGTAAGTGCATCAGGATTAAGAAAGGGTCCCATCAGGAACTGGGGCTGCGCAGATGGAGGAAAGGATAAATTTTCTACCGAGGGTAGAAATGCTGTCTTGAGAGCTGGATTTTCAAAATGAGGAATGCCAATAGCGGGCTAAGTATAGACTGTGATGGGCAGGATCCATGTATGTTACTCTTGGCTTTTGGAAACCAGCACTTAGGAGACTGATTTTTTCTTTTCATCCCATTCAGATTCTCAATTGCCTCTTTGCATATTTTACATACTAATGTCTGTTTCAGTACTTTCATAAACACATTCTGTCTCTGTATCTTGCTTTCCTTTTATTGGTGACCTCATTCTGAATATTTAGTAATTTTTCTTTTTCTTTCTGTGCTGACACTGAATATGTAATCAAAACAGATTTATTTTCTTTTTTCTCCCCTGTCTTCAAAACCTCTTGTCCCTCCTCTTCCTCCTTAATACTTTCTTGATTTATATTATTGTATTTTTAACAATCTCCAGACCAAGAAATAGCTGCTTCCTATTACTTGTAATATGTGTAATACATTTCACATAACCTGCTTAGTGTCCTATGATGCAATATAAAATCTGAAGCCCTTGGGATATTGGGCTGAGAGAGATCAGTAAATTTAGATTAGCAACGTTGTAGAAAACAGCTTCCAGACAGTAACAATAAAGTCTGGTGACACCTTAAAGACAAACATTTATATGACAGCAGCTTTCATAAAACAGAGTTCATTTAGAGACAACACCCCCATTCTCTGTGAGGTTATATTTTAATCTTAAGTGCCACAAGTTTTCCTCAAAAGAAAAATATGGATATTATCACAGGGACAAATGCTTTCAGAGGGCAGGGAAGAATAGTCAAGTTAATTGGATGTGGAATTCAGGTTCCCGAAACATCCTGGCTTTCTCTCTTTATTATTTCTTTGTTGCTAGAAAGTTTCTTGTCTTCAACCTGAGCTACTTATTGCTGAAACCTCAGAAACCAGAGGAATGGCAGCGTAAATTTCCTGTGGTCGAGGTGAGGGTTGCTTTAGTAGTTTCCTAAGCCTGTTCTTATTACACAGAAAATCCAAGATTATTTCTCACCCCCTGAAAGAGAAAAGCAATTTGGACTTCTTTGTGTCTGTAAAAGAAATAGATTTTTAAAATAGGAATGGTCAGATTTGGTTTTATTGGTAGATAAGTTAGCCAGCAGATTTTTTTTCCCCAAAGTGAGAATTATGGAGTTTTCATAGTCTTTTATTATAGGTGCAAAGTTAGCTCTGTTAATTTGAAAATGCTATTTCTGTGACTTGTATAATGACTCTATTCATACATAGCACCAATTATCAGCTGAATCTTTCTATAGCAATTGTTTTAGGTTTTTTCTCCACTTACTGCCACCATCCCCAAAAGTATGTCTGAATGCGTATGGACATCAACAGACTATTCCAAAACCTTTTGATTCCATTTTTGGCTGGAACTGTCCCAATTCATGAGATGATCCCCTTTTCACCTTAGATTTCACTGATGCCGATCAGCCCACTTCTACTTCATCCTTTTCATATCTTGAAGATGCTTTGATTTAGGATAAAGGATGAGGGAGCACCAGAGCTTAATATCAGTCAACCGTCAGAGGGGTTTTCTTCCCGAGTAGTCTGTTTTAATCATCATCCGACAATCTTGGCAAATATGAAGTATTACAGTGATAAAGATCCTGGGATCATGTGCAGAGTGCTTTCCAAATACCTCCAGGGCAGAAAAGAAAGATTGGAAATGACAAGTGCACACATGGGATGCTTTGATTGGTTATAGGTTTCCCAGCAAGTCACATGTTATCAAATGCAGGTGGACAGCAAATGTAATCTTTCCTGCCTGCACTGAAATTCCTCCCATGTAGGTAAAAGTAATGAAATCAGATTTCTGTGGCGTGAGGTAAATAAGCATAGCAGTTTGAGCAGCACTAATCCTTTACTCTCTTCTCCTTTCCTTTATATTTGCGGATAATGTCTTTGCTACAGGTAACCTCATGGCAGGAAAGCCATCTTCCTTCCCTCACGGCTTCCTTTCCTTTGATTTCATTGGTGGTATCCGAAGGAAGGCCAGCCCTCCATTTTTTCTCCTTCCTAGTCAGTTTTTCAAATGCCGAACAAAAACTGCAATTATTTGTCAGGGGTGGGCAGAGTCTTTCCTAGAAAAGGGAGAGATGCCAAGTTATATGGTAAAAATAGAAACGGAAATGTTTAAAAGAGAGAAAGCAGACATTCATACCTGTGGTATATATTAGTAATGGTGGGTTTTGTTTTATATGTTTAGAAAAATAGGAATGGTGTGTGAGCTTTTCTTTCTCTCATTCCATCCCACATCTGGAGATGAAAGCTGAGAGGCCTCTCCCATTTCCATGGCATTTATCTCAAATGGGCATGGGATGGAATAGTTACTGAAGAGGGAGCAATTTCTTTTTAATTTTTTTTTTAATATTTCCACTTCTTTATTACCTAACCCTTTTGGTCCAGCCACCACAGCTCTTGAGAAGGTTTGTACAACTATCAAATAAAAGAACAAAGTCAAAGATAAAAGAAAAGGCACAGAGCACAAAATAAAGACAAAGTAAAAGGAATAGCAATGTAAAGATCTACAAAGCATGGATGCAGGTTGTTGGGTTAAAAAAAAAAGAAAGAAATTGAAAAGATCACAGGGAAGAAATATATAGGATTTCACTTAATGTTAAAAAAAGGCGCAGCGGAGATATCAGGGTCCTTCTGAGTTATGGCTGTGTATTTGGAAATATATGAGCACTTAGTTTCTGGAGAGTGAAAGCTGTCCAATAGTTAATGAAATATGAGGCCCCAATTTTGTACAGATGCAAAATGTCTGTAAGTTCTCCAGCTTGTCCTTTTCGGACAAGGCTGCAGTGTCAGGTCCTTATCATGCCCTTCTCTTTCTCCTCCTCCCTAACTGATTTTCAGCTGCTGTGAGCTCATCCCACATTATACAGTACAAGGCTGTGGCTTCTGCCTCCCCCTCTTACCAACCAAGCGCCACAGCACGCCTGGTGGAGCCATTGGAAAGACAGCAGCATTTTTTTTTTTCAAAAGCCTAGGGCTCATTCCGTGCATTCGCCTCCCAGCCAGCCTCACACCTCCCAAGGCGGCTTCTTGATCCAAGCCCTTTCCCAGGAACCAAAGAAGGGGGTCTTAGAATAAAGGGATAGCGGTGAGGAGAGGTGGTGGGCAGATTGCAGCCAGTCCCCAGAGCTGCCGGTGAAAGCGTTGAGCACATGATCTCCTAACAAAGGAAAGAAGAGCCATGGATCTTGGGGATTGAATAATGTCCGCTAATGTGTCTTGGATGAAAAGGAAGGGGGCTTCTGTGACGACCCCACTTTTAGAAACAGAGATTTCCTTTACACGAAGGAAGAAGAGCCTTTTGAGACTACCAGATAGGCAGAAGGAGGTGGGGACAGAGACAGACAGGGAGTCTTGTGATGCCGTCAGCGGAATGAAGTTCTGTATTAAAGAACATGTCCTCCAAGTGGAGCAGCAGGAATTTTTCTGAGATTGTGTGCAAACTCCACTGTTTTTCACCAGGAGGAAACCCCAGTCAAATTCCAGAGGCTTAAGATTTAACAAGAGAACCTTTGGGCATTGTCTTTGTGAGCTGTTGTAATTCAAGCAGGTAAAAACAAAAACAAAAAAATAAATTCATTTTAAAACTAGCATCAACCCTAAGAGGCACCCTTGTCTTTCTCCGTCATGGCCCACTCCTGGGAAGTTATCACGGGGAAAGGGGGAAGTGATTCTGAACACGTGTTTCCTCTCGCAAGAACAATCCTCATTGGTTTTGGGAAATAAATACCGCATTGTTCCTATACTCAGGTCTTGTACTGACTTACACAATGTTTTTGGGAGCAAGCAAGCAGCCCTGGAAATGCATCCCTGCTTCAGTTTAGCAAATTTGACTTTCTGAATTGCTGAGCTAAAATCTAACCACCTTTTTTGGATCTCTAGTTCCGTACTCCATCATTCTTTTGTACTTACCCATTGTAAATATTCTGTGCTCAATGACACTGCCCCCCCCCCCAACCTTTTCGGCACCAGGGACCATTTCCATGGAGAGAGGTTTTTCTGTGGACCAGAAGGGGCGCAGTTTTATATGCTGCCTGCATCCTATGGATTTTGAGTGGCCCGGTTTCTGGCATGCCACGGACCGGAGGTTGGGGACCCCTGCTCAAGGATACTTAGCTGAGAATTCCAGGCAAATGGAATTCTTTCACAAATGGGACTAATAAAGATTTTTTTAAAAAACTGAGAATTACATATCTCCTTGTGGTTGAGAAAAAAACCACCTAACAATAAGTAATGGTAAGTTTTTATTGTAGTTCTAGTTTTATTATAGCCTTGTAGTTTAAAGTCCTTGTAGTTCAAAGTCCTTGTAGTTCAAAGTCCAATTTATATGCCACTCATAGAAATGGATTAAGAATTCATTTTACAACTTACACTCACTGTAAACTGGAAAGTTTCTTCTTCACTGCTGCAACCTATTGGGTCTCGTAATTAGTGAGTGGGATGATCCTTATGGTTTTACAAAAGCTGGGTCAAATGAGCAAAAAGTGAAGGTATCAAAGACTTCTTTTTTCCAGAGTTTCTTGTAGCACATCTGGAAGTATCCATGAATATACGACCAAATTAGTCATTGCTGGAAGCAAGATATACACCAGGGATGTCAAACTCAATTTCATTGAGGGCCACATTAGGATTGGGTTGGACCTTGGAGGGCCGGGTGGGGATGGGTGGGAATGGGTGTGGCCATGATGGGCATGGCCATGGTGGGTGTGACATGGGACCACACCTCGCAGGCATAGTTTTATAAACTTATAAAAATAGGGAGGTGTACATTTCTATGATTTTGGTTTTTAATTTTTCACTTACTTGATCTACTTGATCACCTTATGAGAGAGAGACCAGATCAAGAAACTGGCTCCACAGGAAGACGAGAACTATAAATTATTGACATACGCTATAGTAGCAGAATCCTGCAAGCCTAAAAAGTAAAATATTTTACTTTTCCTCCTTTTTATAAGCTTTTGAGTCAAGGATGGCCTCCTGGAGCATTCCGGAGGCCCCATTTTCGGCTTGGATGGCCTTCTAGAGCACCACGGAGGCCAAAAGCAGATGCGGGGGGTGGAGGGCACCCCACCCACGCTCCATTTTTGGTAGTAGAGGCACTGTGGGCTGGTCCTTTGCTATTTCCAGACCGGCCCCACAGGCCAGTTCCAAGCAGCCCACGGGCCGGATCCATGGGCCTTAAGTTTGACACCCCTGGTCTACATTATATGAGAAGGACTGAATCTAAAACATATCTTGTGTTCCACCTGTTTATGAAGTTTACACAGAACTGAATGATACTTTCAGCTGAAAATTTAAGTACTCCAACATCTTAAACTGGCTTGACTATTAAAAAAAATGTGTTCCCAATTTTCTTGTTATTCCTCCTCCCCGTCGCATTATGACCTGATTTCATGTAACCATGGTTTGATGAATAAATGACAGTCATCTGAATTTGCACATAGGCTAGGCCACTTTATGGCTCAGCACCATGCCTGCACCCAGTGGGCTTCATTTGCCAGCCCTTTTTCAAGATCCCTGTAGATTACTTAAAAGGCAGGGACCTAAATTGCTTCTGGGTGGAGCAGTTCCATCTGCTATTTCTTCTATTGAAAAAGTCCTAGTTTGAGCTGCATTCCCCCTCCCTGTCTGTGAGAGCTCAGAGTCACCCCAGACTCGGTGCCAATGTGTTCCAAGACTGATTCAAACTCTCAAATGATCCCGAGAGAGCATTCTTAGTGTGCTTTTCCTACTTCTTTAAAATGATCTCTGCAACTGAATGAAATCCAGATACCTAATCTTGACAGTTCACATGAGTTTTATTTATTTACAGAATTTATAGGGGCTGCCTATTGAACATAGCCATGGCCGACTAACAAAAATCTAGAAAAGTATATTATAAGGCCTCTAATCGCAAAATGAAAACAATATTAAAGTAACCATAACACAATAGCCAGGGCATCATTACAGATTCATAACACAATTACATTAATATTGGCTCAATATCCCATCCAAGCACCTGAAACATCACATGTCAGTCATCACAGCCTTCCAGAAGGCCAAGAGAGTTGTAGTCCTCTGGATCTCAGGGGTCAGGCTGCTCCATACCAAGGGTCAGAACAGTGAAGGCACATCTCCTAGATCCCACCAGATAATATTGAGCAGAGGGGACCTGGAATACCCAAATTCTGTGGTGCCTGGTGGGATGGACAGAAACCCTCAGAGAGAGGCGATCCAGCATGTTTTCTATCCCTTTTCTTCACCATGGACCCTTTTAAATACCTTTTGTGGCCACAGACCATAGCCACGGACCCCAAAGACTTAACTCAAGATTTAAATCACGTTCACCCTCATTTAAAATCGTAACATTTCTTCAAGCCTTCGTGGATCCCCTGTGATGACCTCATGCCCTCTCCCCCCACGAGTATGTGGACCACAGGTTGAAGATCACTGATGTAGAGCTTTAAAGGTGGTAATTAGAACCTCAAATTGCACCCAGAAGCACATGGAGAGCCATTTCAGCTGGCACTATAAATGTAGCACAAGAGAACCTTGGTGTACCCAGAACAGTGCATGCCACTGCATTCCGAACCAGCAGAAATGTCTGAGTACTTTTCAAGGACAGACACTCATAGAGCATACAGCAGCAGTCCAGCTGGGAAGTGACCAAGGCGTGAGTGACAGTGAGCAGGGCCTCCCAGTCCATGAATGGGTGCAGTTGCCACACAAGATGAATTTGTGTAAAAGCCCTTCAAGCCATAGTTGCCATGTGCTCTTTGGTAGGAACCATCAGTCCAGGAAGACTTCCATGATATGCGCTACATTTATCCAGGAGAAGTGCTACCCTGGGATTTACCCTCTTGTTTTTCTCAGTTTGAGCCCGTTTGTTCTCCATCTAGGCTCCAGACTCTGCTGATGGAATGATGGCATGATAAAAGAAAAACTACATTTCTGATGATTGAGGCTACGAGAAGTGCATCTAAACACATGCCAAAGGCATTTAATACTACCTTTATGAAATATGCTGTGTTTCTCCATGGAACTGAAAAAAGAGTGAGCTTCACTGACCAAATAGGCAGAAATGAGAAGATTAAAGAGCTCTTTTTATGCTTGACTATGCTTGATCTTTAAATGTATCAAGTAACAACCAGGGAAACAAGTCACAGAGTTTTGAATTTGATGTAATTTTGGTCTGCATCTAAGAGTTGAAGAAGCTTAGCACTTCCACATCAAAAGCCCTGCATTTCTGGGTCCTGTATCTTTGTGGCCATCTCTCAACTAGAGGATATCAGTTAGTGAAACTTAGTCTTAGCAACTTTAAGATATGTGGACTTCAACAGCTTCAAATGCTGACGGAGCAATTCTGGGCATTGAGAAACACAATTAAACTATTCATATTCCAACAGACCAATACTGGGTCACCTCACAACATATCATGTTGGACTAAAATAGGGTCCTTTGTTGTTCAGAGTTAAAATAAGGAATCTATGCTTAAATGGAACATAGAAAAATTGGGGAGGTGATACAGAGTTGGACTGAGTCTAATGCCTACTGGAAGGACTGTGAAGCTGCTGGGATGAACAGCTTGAGATCTTTGTGAGAAATTTACATTTGAGCACGTGAACTGTAGTGTCTTGCATATTGCATCCCCTTGCAAATCCCACCCCTTGTTTCCGTAAAAGGACAGAAGCAAATTAAAATTAATTCATGTTTTGCTTTGTCTTTTGCTTGTCTCCTCAGGTTGCAGGTAGGCTCTTCTCCACCGGTTGTGATCTTCCCCCCTGACAGCCACCAAAGGAGCAGGATACTAAGAACAGCAGAAACCATGACTTTGGCAGGTATGAGAATGTTCCCTTTTCAGGGCTTTCCTCCATTGGCCTTTGAACATATGTAGCATAAACATCCCCTGGTAATGTCTTCACTCTGCTATAGCCTTATAATGTAGCCACATGTCACTCTTAGTTCTGCAGGTGTTACACTAGTGTCACCTTTTAGTAAGGTAACCCTTTAGACTGAAACTTTACTGCCCATGCTTTTAGTGGCACAGGAAAACGGGGTCAGCTCAGTGCCCATTGGCCAATTCAGGCTTGTTTTGGCACCACTATTCCATCTCTGGTTTTTCTCCTATGCTATCATTTTCCTCCTTTTCTCTGTAGGAATAGTCAGGGAAACAGACCATGAAGTGAGCGTGTGGAGTCTCTGACAATGCTTTGAGCTCTAAGCACACAGTGCTTATAAGCAGTATCCTGAATAACAGGAATTGAGCTTCCTATAATCATCTCTGCTGTCCTTACCACTCTCAGTATGGACTTTCTATCTGAGGCACTGCTGCCACCAAACCAAACAGTGATGCAATTTGTTAAAACATTCTCAACTGTGTCTCTGTAAAAAATGGCTAGGAGAAAGATATGCTCTCATCTTGAAGTTACTTGCAAATGGATTTCAATTTCCAAAATTTCCTAGCCAGCCACTGCACTATATTTACTTTGATTGAGAAATTGTCTCGATAGAGAAATTCTCCAATTTCTCCTACCGGTTCTTATTTAATTTGATGCTGGCAAATTTTCTTCTGCAAATCCTTCTAAAGGAAAAGAGAATCCTAATGACATTCTCACAGCTGGAGTATATGTGCACTGGTTTAGTTGTAAAGTGGCCAAAAACGAAGACGGTATGTATCCTGTCTTTCACTCTCCCATACTCACATCAGATATCGGCTGTCTCCCTGGCTTCCCATGCTTTAGTTAAATCCCCAAGGAAGATATCAAGAGTGCATTTTTCCCATGGGATGTTTTAGCAGTAATGAAACATATGCAAACACATTGGCATAACTCAGGGGAAATGGAGAAATCATTCATGGATTTTTCCCCCTCCCATGTCACTAGAGGAATTCAGATCATTCATCTATTTAATTTCTGTCCTGGCAAATTTTCTGGAAAACTTCTAAAGATCATCGGGCACCAAATTAACTTAACCAAATTAACCCAGTTAACCAAATTAATTAACTGGGTGTCTGTTTCCTCTCTTTCCTCAGTTCCAGAACTTTCTTTTGAGATGCAATCACCAGATGTGGACACACAGCATTTTAAGTGCAACTCTACTATGAATTTATATAAAAGCATTAGCAGAACTCAGCACCTGAAAATGAAGCCAATAGCAGCTCTTCCTATCCCCCTCCTCCTCCATTCCTTTCCATATTTGCCATTAGATGAGCAAGAAAGTGGAAAAAAAAAAAAACCCCACAGGCCAGGAACAAATGCCAGGGGAATTGCTAATAAAAACTCCTTTTTTTGTAATTGTGTTTTAATTTTCTTGTTTCACACAGCCTATAAAGAAAAAATGAAAGAGCTCCCCCTGGTGTCCCTCTTCTGTTCCTGCTTTCTCTCAGATCCTTTAAATAAACCGTCATATAAATATGAAGGTAAGTAATATTCTTTCAGAGAAAGCTACAGTTCTTTCTTTCTTTCTTTCTT
>JAEANM010016861.1:0-13138 GCA_017656035.1 Myanophis thanlyinensis
CTGGTTCTCCGAACTGCTTAGAAAATTTACTACTGGTTCTAGCAAACCTGCTAGAACCTGCTGAATTTCACCTCTGGTTCTAGTACTGCTTTAGGCTGAGTGTCCTTGGGCCAATCACTCCCTCTTCAACCCTACCCACCTCACAGGTATTATTGTTGTGGGGAAAATCAGTGGAGGAAGGAATATTAGGTATGTTCGCCATCTTGAATTATTTATAAAAATAATAAAGGTGGAATATAAATAAATTTTAAAAATAAAAATTGACAGTTTTGAATAGTTTTGAAATAATTAAATGCCTTTTTAAATATTGTTGTGACTTTATTATATTGATTCTTTATACACGTGTTGCTATTTCTTGCATTCCTTTGGGCCATATTAATAATTGATTGTTACGTATCAGATAATCTGAAAATTGGCTGTCACAACGTGCCAGGCATCAGATATCAAACTAGAAGACTTCCAAGGTCTCTTCCAGCTCTATTCTGATTGATTGAGGTGGAAATATAATTAAATGTAAAGTATCAAACATTGAAGAAATAATGAAAAAGTAACAGTATGAGTCAATATCCAGAAATTGTTAAGTGAAACATTTGTTAAGTGAATTTTGTCCCATTTTATGACTTTTCTTGCCACAGTTGTTAAATGAATCACTGTAGTTATTAAGTTAGCAACATGGTTGTTTAGTGAATCTGGCTTCCCTATTGACTTTACTTATAAGAAGGTCACAAGAAGTGATCATGTGATGCTGGGATATTGCAACCATCATAAATATGAATCAGTAGCCAAGCATCCAGATTTTGATCACATGACCACAGAGATGATACAATGGTTGTAAGTGTGAAAAACAGTCATGTCATTTTTTCAGTGCTGTTGTAACTTTGAATGATCACTAAACGAACTGTTGTAAATTAAGAACTATGTGTTTTACAAAAATATTTGAATGCCCAGAGAGTATCAAAAGAAGATTCTAATCCTGTCAGGATTTTTTAAAGTTAAAACATTAAAAAGAATCATTGTCCCAAATTCACCACTTCTTTGGATTCTACCCTAGTCATTTCCACAGGAAAGCCATGTTACTTTGGGAATACTTTCATTATTATTGTTGTAACTGGTATTTAAGACTGAGAAAGTCAAGTAAATTCCCTAAGGATTCTCATGGAAGTAGGTGTACATATTCTCTCACAATGTACCTTGCTCAGTGCAGGAACAGCAGTGAACAAAATCACTCCCTCCTTGGTCAAATATCTACAAATGTTTGTTTGACTCAGATATGCTTGTGGGGAAGAGGGAAAGGGAAAGACTATCCACTGCATACTGTTGGCCTTTTCCACTCACCTACAATGCAGCCTGTTCCTCCCTATTTCCCCTTGTACATGCTTGCTCTCTCCTTCTTTGTTCCTCCAACAATTTCTCATAATTGGTATTTCACGTTTAATCCAATAAACAAAACCATCCAGCTTGAAATCAATTATCCTGTGATTCTCCCCCGGCCCCCTTCTCAGTGTATATGTTCCATGGATGTTTCATAGGTAGAGTGTTGTGTTCAGAAGACTGCAGTGGCATGTATGTTTCTGGGTCTGAAAACACTGGTCAACCCAAAAAAGGTTATGTAAGAGAAAATAACCAACCCAATCAAGGCATTTGGAAGCCAGGTAGAAGGCTCCTTTTTGCGATAAAATTACTGATGTGTGTATAAAGGATGGACTCATCAAGTGAATGCATTCCTGTGAATTTTACTGAAGCTGTTGCTTTGTATGCATCCCATTTTCTTAAAGACGGCTTGCCTATTTGGCAGGAATTTCCTAGTTTCCAGTTTCCAAGTATCTGATTGGCTAGCAGAATCATCCATCTCTCAGATCTTTGAGGAAAATGTGTTTCACTGAGAGGTTTGCCCCCTCTTGCACTAGTAGCTGCTGCCTCAGTGGCTAGCTGCTTTATCTGCATATTCATCCAAAGCCTCTGCATCAGCTTTCTCCATACCGAATATGAGCTGTGAGCTCCAACGATCTCCGCCTTCTGGTTCAGACTTCTCTCTCCTTCCCCCTCCTGCCTTTTCTGAAACCTAATTCTTGTCAATTTTTTGACACCTGAAGGAAAAGCTAGGGAGGCGTAAACCCTTGCAAGTAGTGATGGTAAGGGAGGGAGTCAAAAAGAGGAAAGGCATGAGGAACAGGATGACTTCTTACAAATAGCTGCTGCTGATTTTGCATGGATTGTGGAGCAAAACGAACTGCGTTTGGAGGGAAACATTTTACCTCTGGTAAGTGGAAACACAACCTGCTCGATTTGATCCCATATCTATTCACTCTGTGGCATATTGTTCTTGAATAGGTGCTTTATTAATCTTATATTCATCATGAATATCTCTTGCATTTGCTTACAACCATAGTTTCTAGGGTTTCATTTATTTCTAGCATCCTCAAATGAATGTATGTAGGTATGTCTCAATAAGCATATTTTAAATATATTCCTATAGGCTATGATGTAAATATATTGTTTTAATGAAGCACCATCAGATTTTCATTTAATTGCTTTCATATGCCTTGACTCATTTAGACAGCAACTTATTTTTATGTATGAATTATTAGACTGAAATCTGGGAAATGAAAAATGAACTGTTCAAATAATTATGTTTATATTTTACCTTGTCCTGTCTCAAAGATCCAGATATGGACGACAAGTATCAATTCACAATCAAATTTATTATTTAATACACATACATGGCTAGGTTACCGTTCATGTATAGAAAAGGTATATAAAAAAATTCTGATGCATTTATCTGCTGTATTTTATATTAACACTTCATTTAAGCATCAGTTCAGCAGTGTAACATCCACCTTGTAGGGTTGTCATGGAGATGGTACAAGGAAGATTTATCTGAAGCATCAAAATGTGATGCAGTTTTGTTTTAACCTAGTCCTTTTCTTCATGTTTGCTTTTTGTGTGTTACAAATGTGTTACTTTTATTTTAGGAAGAAACAATTCAATATTTCAGGATGTAAATTTCACTTTAATCTGGCTTCTTTGCCAAGACACCTTGGTTGTAGTTGTTGCATTAGCATTGGTGCCTGTGTCCACTTTAATTAAACTGGAGGTGAAGATGACACAGGAACCAATAGAGTTTAATTTCTAAACCATTTTAAGAGATGCCTTAAAAAAAACAATTTTGCAGAGGTGTTTTTTTTTAAGTAATGGGAGATTTGATTTATTTTATTAGGATTTAATAGCACTTCTCTCCCCTTCTGAATTTCAGCCATGCAGTTTAGTCTGGGTGTTTCAGTTTTTTCAGCCAAAGTGAGGAGGATATTTTGCATTTGACAAAAAAAGGGAAGATGACAGCTCTTGAAGAAAAGGAATGTATTTCAAGGCAAAATGCTTCCTCCTGAAAAGGCACCCTATACTATATAACTTAGGCTGCTCCTGTGACAAACGTACATATGTGTCTTTCATAATGCACTCAGTTTTACAATACAGGCATGTTTAATTCTATTGTAGCTGGATTCTCTTTTATTTGGGGGTGTGGGGTGAGTTTTACCCATTATTTAATCTAGCCTTATTCTATGCCCATACTGAACATGTATTTGAAGTCTTATCTGAAATGCAGTAGGTAAGGCATCTTTGGTTTTCTGCAAATAATTTCACCCTTTACCATTTAATATCCTATAGTGTGTCAGGTAAAAATTTATGTTGGAAAGAGCATATTGATATGGGCAATATCTCCAAGCTAGCAAAATTTCATCATAAGGATCTGCTCTGTTTTGTGACAGACAAATCTATGTATTATGTTGTTTCATGTTCACATGGTATCAAGATATACAAAACTGTAATTGGTAGTAACTATCCTTTATCAAATGTCTGTAGATATATCTTTAATATGTTCACTTCGACTCTGCAGATTGATTGCTATAAGAATAGAAGCTAACCATGTCTATGGCTGATCTTTATTCCACTGAAAAAATTAAGATAGCTGAATTGGAACTCTATACCAGCAGAACAGAAACTATTCATGCTTTGTTAGGAAAAAAGAGGCTCTGAACTGAACTGAAAATGGCAGTTATATATTTTCCAAAGACAAAGGGAAACATTTCCCTTTCTGCCCAATGCTTCCAATTTAAACAGCTTTCACTGAGTTTCGAAAGCATGATGCATTGACTCAGTTTCATTTTTTTCAAATGAAATGATCTGGGATTTCTTTCAGTCCACAAGGAAATGAGAATCCCAACTATTGGATTCATCTGGATTTTCCTGGAGATGGAAACTGAGCTTGGGTAGGCAACCTGTAGCTTCACAATGACATCTTCCTCCTGAATCCCTTTTTGCAATTCCATGGATCCATAGCTGGATTTAGTGGCAGTTTCCAAACATATGGGACATATACAAAAACTGCAACATAAGCCCTAAACAGATTTAATCAAGTTTTTAACAGCAACGATCACACACAGACACACCCCTCAGAAAAGAAAAGGGTCTGTTTGCATGTGTGATGTTTGGACTTCAACCATGAAGTTGATTAGGTAGCTTTGTGTTAATCATAAGTCTTTATTTTCTATACAATTTCACGTGTGATGAAGAACTGAACAATTCATGTGTTCCTAAGGAATTTGGAGGAAAATACAATACAAATGATAAATAGTCTAATTTCAGGTGAAATTTGAATCCTTTATTGGTTGTGACATTATGTAGTGTCAGGATTTTATTTTTAATTCTGGCTATTGCTGATAATAATAATGTTTGAATTCACAATTTCAGAATGCTGTGTATAGAATTCATTGTAAATTCATTGTATTCATTGTAAAACTGAGCATATACATTTCAGCTTTCTGCAAAGAAGTGCCAGTTCCCAACGTTCTTGACTCAGCTTGACTGTACTAATCAGAATCCAAGAGCCTTGTTCTCGAGCCATCCCATTACTTTGTTTCTTGCTGACCAAGGGGAAAAAATAAAAGTTATCTGAGTACTGTTCTTTGGCACACATTCTTGAAGTGGACATAGTATAGATGTTTGATTTGCTTTTTTCCCATTCAACCTTCTCCCTGGGCTTGTCCTGTGATTCAGAAACTTGAAGCACTGAAAAGAAGAAGGTGCATGCCATCAACCAAGAAGGGAAAACCATTTGATGCTTGGTCATATCGGACATTGATGGGGAGAAGAAACATGGGACACAGAGATCAATGGGTTGAGCATCAAATAAAGACAATCATTACAAGCGATAATTCCAGTTGCAACCTTTTCGCCAGCTGGTGAAATGCTTTTTTTTAAAGCACAGGAATAATTTTTGTATGGCAACATTTCTATAGTTAACAACCAATTTTATTTTTCATCAACCTCATTGCCACTGTCACTTGATTTTCCCTACTTAGTTTGCTTTTTCAACTTTTGATTGCTCTCCTTTCCAATTACCTTCCATTTTCTATTTTAGTAACAGTTATAACAATATAGTCACAGTAGGTTTATTTTGTTTTTGTTTAATCCTCCTCTGTTTATCCCTCTACAAATCACTCTTATTAATTTTTTGAATTATGTAATATTGCTTTCTTCCTGATTTTGTCCTTATAAGCCGTATCCTTGCCTGAAGCCCAGGCACACTAGACTTTTTGAGACTGCTCTAGAGAAAATCTTTATGGATAAATAAAGTTATAACTCACAATGCTCAAAAAGTTTCTTCAAAGGATTCAGAACTAAAAGGGTTGGGCCATCTATAGGGCAGGAAGATTGGACCAACCTTGGCCAATATGGAAATAGTTAAGTATATTCGGATCTGATACACTAAGTACTTGAAAGGGAAACTACTAGCAAATCCAAAGGTTAGCTGTTATATTGTCATATTGAAAAATTATCCCCAAGAATGATAATGCCAGGTATTCTCTCCACACACACAAATACCATTGCAAGAAAATTACATGGATGGAGATTTGTTCTCTTGAATGGAAATATATTACTGTCCTGATATACTATATGGACATTATTTCAAACACAGTCATAAAATTGTGCATTTACTGTTATGATTACAAGTAAGAACTATAATGAAAGAGAATTGCAAGCTCCTGCACAGTGAGCTTCTACTAGTTTGCACTAGTTTGGGCAAACCGGATGTTAAGATTCTGTGCAGTTTGGCGAACTAGCACATCCCACCTCTGGCTGGCACCACCCTGCCCTTCCCAGGAGTCCATCACACTCCTCCCAGGAGTCCCCCACTTCCAGGTGCCCCATTTTGGCTTCCAGGTTGGTGCAGGGAGGCCATTCCAACCCAAAACAGGGCACAGGGGAGTGTCACAATCTCCCGTGCCCCATTTTGGCTCCCAGGTGCCCCATTTTAGCTTCCAGGTTGGTGCAGATAGGCCTTCCAGGCCCAAAATGGGGTGCGGGGGAAGTCATCATGACCCCCTCGCACCCCATTTTGGCTGCCAGAGTGGTGCAGGAAAATAGTACATTATCACACAGTGTGAGTTGGGAATGTGAATTTGGGAATTTTGCATTATGACTGCTCATAAATAAGTCGGAACCAGTAAAAGAAGAATGGAAAAATCCCTATCTGTAGATCAGCATTTTTCAGTTTTGGCAAGTTTAAGATGAGCAAACTTCATGCTGCCTTGGGAATTCTGGGAATTGAAGTCCATGCACTTTAAAGTTGAACACGAGCTTAGGCGTTTCCATTCCTGTTTTATTTAAAGTTTGGTACAATTAAATCAATTGTGGCTTCTTAACAAATAGTGAAAGCGATATGAACCATTACTGAACTTTTTGTGAGAAACTGAAATTAAAAGTTGATCTGGGTTTTGATTATTAGATATGGGATTACAGAAATAATGTAGACAAATGTTAATCTTAGAGTAAGAGTTTGATATATTTTGTACTTATATCTGTACCAAAGAAAGTTGGAAGTCATTCTTTTTCGATTTTCCTTCTTTTCCTCTTTCTTCCCTACACTTTCACTCTTTTTCTTTCCTGAGCCTTTTCTTTTTTCAAATCTGTTTTTATTTGTTCATCCCTTAGCTTTGATGTATGAAGGATCAAATACTCAGCCATTATAATTCTACATTCCTTATTTACAGAAATCATATCAAAATTTAGAATGAAATCCACTGGGAGCCATCTCATATAAGGCAGGTTCTGAATCCGTCTAATCAAAAAGTGTTTATCGATAGAAGAGAATATTTGTAGTTCAGGGTTGAACTGTGGGGTCCTTGATGCTCTCTGAGGTTGATCGTTTTATTGCAGATATTTCATTACCAAACTAGGTAACATAATCAGTACTAGGAGGGAGTAGAGTTTGCTTTTATTTTCATATGCTAGTGGCTTATCCTGTCAGTGTTGATCAGTTGCTTCACAAACAATTTTTTGATTGGTGATCAGTCTCTACAGCTTCAGGCAGAGAAGAGCTATTCTGCACCCCTCCCTCAAATGTTCTTTAAAATACAGCATTTCCCAGCATTTCTTTAGGAACCTCCAACATGCAAACTGTGGTTACTCATCCTAAAATGAATCCTCTTTACCTGAAGCTTCAAAATTTGCTGTTTGCTAGGAAGATGTGTAGTTAAATGTAGTGTAGTCTACATTTAGTGTACATCTGATTTTGTAGATATTTCTTCATAACCAAACAAAAGTGTATTTTCTGTGCAGTTCACACCCCTTGCTCACTAGATCTAGATGTCACAAAGCAAAGCCCACATTTTGTAATTAACCCCCACATCCCATTTTGAGTGGCAGAGTGCTGCAGGAGGTTGAGTGTCAGATCCTTATCGTTATTCTGCCATCCTTCTGAGGGGGAAAGGGAAGTTCTGAATATATTACTTGGTTTATTGCTTTCTTCCTCATCCCCTCACACTATGTATCATTTTACTCTATAACCTTTATCCTGGTGCCAAAGTGCCCTGAGATTTTCTCACCTTTTGGGGAATGTAAGGGGAGGGGGGGCCATGTGAGTTGTATTATTCCAAGGCAGCAGAAGATGACTCACTGTTCAATAAAAGGTTACCTTTGAAATATCATTGTTTCAAGAGTTTCTACTTTCTTGAATGAGGAGGAGAGACTGGATCTTACATAAAGCAGACTCTGCAAAAGTGGTCAACCCGGAGAAGCAAATTTTCATTCTACCAAGGGGACCCTGCAAATCATGTCTGAGCAAAGCAGCGAGCAGGGAGGAGCAGAATGCTGGGGAGAAACTTCTACCACTACTCAGCCAGACGCCAGCTCCCTATGCCCCATTGAGGACATTGAGGCTGTCCTGGAAGGCTCCAAGAAACCTCAATGGTTGGTTGGAGTGGGGAGGAAGGACAACTGGGATGGAAGAACCAGAGGAGTCACCCTCACTGGTGACAGCCGGAAACCAGGATGGAAGTTGGAGCTGGAAGCCCTATCCGACCAGGAAGAGCTGACCAAGAAACCACTGAGGGAGGATTGACTCAAAGGGCACATCACCTGTCTCATGATGGAAACCCTGGAGAGCCTGAGCATCTGAGGAGAACTGGCTCATCACCAAGGGTGGGGAGGCTGATCTGGCAGCTGCTGCTGACAAAGCCAGAGCCATCACCCTGGATCCCACAGCCACTGAGCACCTGTCCAGAGGAAAACCAGAGAAATTGACACCCTGAGGAAAAGAGACAACCCTAAGAAGCAGAGAAACTGTGGAGTTTCACCCACACATACACAGTCACTGGGGAAGAAACTCTGGCAACCCAACATGAGGAGCCCAACCAGTCCAAAAGCGATATGGAGGATTGGTAAGAGACCCAGTCGAACCTCTCAAATCAAATTTTATTCATCATATACATAGTCATACATGGTATGAAATGCAATGAAATGTGTATGTGACTGCTCATGACCGTAGAGCAAGAGAATAGTATAGACAGGGAGAGAATAAGTTAGGGAGTGATTGAAGGAGGTACGGTAGATTATGGGAATACTGTTTAGTCCTGGGTTGTTAAAGTTTGTGGTTTAGGGTCCATATTGCCTGTGGGAAGTAGCTTCTCCTTAGTCTCTCTTTGTTGGCTTTCAGGGAGCGGAGGCGCTTTCCTGACTGCATCATAGTGAACAGTCTGTTGTTGGGGTGGCTGGGGTCCTTCATTATTTTCCTGGCTGTAGTTTGGCATTGCCTGTTGTAGATGGAGTGCAGTTCAGGGAGCTTGGTGTGGATGATGTGCTCTGCTACGCGCACCACCCTCTGTAGAGCTTGCCTGTCCTTTCATGGTGCTGTTTCTGAACTACATAGTGATGTTGCCCATCAGGATGTTTTGTGCTGTAGTCCACTATCAGCTCCTTTCTTTTGCTGACATTGAGGAAGAGGTTGTTTTTATGACACTCACTTTGCCCCTAAGACTGTTCATACCTAGTTGAGAAAAAAAGGTGCAAATCTCAGCACTACTGCACTCAGGGTGTATCCAATGTTTAATTAGCCAAACTTTAGTGGGAAAATTGGGAAATCACCTGGGGAAATAAAAACCCCCATTGCATTCTGCCAACTAGATGGGTCAGTAGCGGGGTGGGTGGGGGGTGAGCAGCCATTTTTGCCACAGAACCCCTAGAAATAACATGGGAAACCATTATGAAATCCTCATGTTTATTCTGGCACCCAGAATGGAATGGTCTCTAGTCCTAGGGCTCACGTGGCTGAGAAGGTGGAACCCCTAAAGTAGATTGGAAGCAAGGAACCATAAGATTTCAAAACCGCGTAACCTTTGCAGATGAGCCAAAAGAGAAAGCGGGAGGGGGGGGGAGGCAAACAAAGAGACTGCTATGCCTGGTTGGACTGTGCCAACCCAGGACATGCCTAAAGAATACAGAGACTTAGCTGAAGTTTTCAGCAAAGAGGGCTCCAATGGGGACCTCCCCACTGGGCCACAGATTACACCATCGAGATCCTACCAGGGTCTAAACTTCCCAAACCAAAGATGTATAGCATATTCCCTAGGGGACTACAAGAACTGAGAGCTTTCATTGATAAAAACCTAGAAAGGAGATTCATCGAACTGAACTGACCCAAAATCACCGCCCCGGTTCTGTTCCATGAGAAAAAAGATGGCTCTTTGCACCTTTATGTTGATTATAGAAATCTGAACACTGTAAGTGTAGAAAACTTGTACCTCCTGACCCTCATGAAGGACATGCTGGCCCACCTATTGAAGGGAAAATTTTTCTCTAAACTGGACTTATGGGAGGCTTACTATCAAATTAGAATAAGGGAGGGTGATGAATGGAAAACAGCTTTTAACACCCCCCTGGGTTGCTATCAATTTAAATACTCCCGATTGGATTACAAGGTGCCCAGTCATCTTCATGCAATTAATAAATGAAGTACTTCATGAACATTTATAAAAGGGGTCTATTTGGTTGACATTTTGAGATATAAAGAAACAAAAGTGGAGCACATAAAGCTGCTACGAGCAGTCCTAAACAAACTGCTCAGCCAAGCTCTATGCCAAATTTTCCAAATGCGAATTCCACCAACAAAAAATAGACTACTTGGGATACCGCATTTCCCATGAGGGTGTGGAAATGGACCCACAAAAGGTACAAGCAGTCATTGACTAGGCACCACCATGCACCCATAAACAATTACAAAGCTTTTTGGGGTTTGCAAACTTCTACCTCCAATTCATCCCTGCGTTTGCACAAATTACCCTCCCCATAACCAATCTATTGAAAATTAAAGGGGAGAATAAGCCAGAATCGAAACAACCATTAAACTGGATAATGGAATGGCAAGCAGCATTCAAAAAGCTCAAAATGGCTGTTTTCAGCTGAGCTGGTCTTAAAACACCCAGACCCAGAGAAACCATTTATCATACAAGCAGATGCAAGCAACATACTGGTAGGAGCTGTCTTGCTTCAAAAAATTAGCAAGAACAATTACAACCCTGCACTTACACCTCCAAAAAATTAATTGAGACTGAATAGAGGTGGGTCATATGGGTAAAGAAAGCATATGCTGTGCGCTGGGCACTTGGAGTGGGAAATGAAACCCTTCTGAAGTTTGGATTGATCACAAAAACCTGGCAGCCCTTAACCCCCCCCCCAAGCAAGTTTGATGGGCTCAATACTTCAAATGTTTTAATTTTACCCTCAAATACTTTCCAGGAAGGAAAAACTTTCTTGCAGATGCATTATCTAGAAAACCTCAATACAATAGCACAATGCCAGAGATAAATAAACCTTTACTTCAAAACAACCAACTACTGGCTAAAGTAATCACCAGGGTGCAAGCTAAACATGAATTGCCTATAGATAATGCCATCACCCAGGAATTTAAACAAGCACTAACCAATGATGACTTGTTTCAGGCATACAAAAATACTTGCAAGATTAAAGATGATTTAGCTTGGGTGGGAGGAAAATTGTATGTGTCTGCCAATGAAAATATGCCATGATTCCAAATTAGCAGGACATTTTGGATTTGTAAAAACCCTGCACCTCATCAAACATCAATTTTGGTGGCCGTCTCTCAAGAAAGGCATTGAAAGCTATGTAGCCAGTTGCCCTGTCTGTGCTGCAGAAAAAAGATGACAGGGGAAAGCCCCCAGACTTTTACAAACTGTAGCCAAACCTTTAACATCCTGGAGAGAGATCTCCATGGATTTCATTGTTGAACTGCCAGAAAGTGTAGGAAATACTGTCATTTGGATAATAACAAACTATCCCCTGCCAAAAAATCCCCACTGCAAAAGCATTGGCTAAATTGTTCCTGACCCCCATTTACCGTCTTCATGGTGCACACAAAGAATTATTTCCGATAATTATTTCAATTCACATCAAAATTTTGGAGGGCGTTCCTAAGCCTGCTGGGTTTAAGGAGTTAAGCTCCTCCCATCACCCCCAGACGAACAGAAAAGTTGAATGTATGAATGAGGTCCTAGAACAATATTTAAGATGTTTTAATAATTACCAGTAGGATAATTGGACTTGCCTTTTTCTGAAGTGGAGTTCAATAGCTCAGTACACTCCAGCACAGGTTTTACACCATTCCAAGTAACAATGGGGCAAGAATTCACCCCAATGCTAGAATTGCCCACAGAGCAACCCTCCACCATCCCATTCCTTAAGGAGTGGATGGCAATTTTACAAGCCACTTGGCCAGTAGTAAGACTGGCTCTGACAGAAGCTAGAGCAGCTTTCAAACTCCAGACTGACAAGAAAAGAGAACCTACTCCATTCAAAGTGGAGACAGAGTCTACTTATCCACTAAATTCTTGCAGTCATTACAGCCCTCAAAGAAACTGGGACCCAAATTCATAGGCCCTTTCCCTATCACCAGGGTTATAAACCCAGTAACTGTAGAATTCCTTCTTCCCAAAACACTTAGACAAGTCCATCCAGTGTTTCACTGCAGCTTACTTAAGCCAGAAGTTATCTCCTCCCTCAAACCACCCACAACCACCCCTCCTGTTCCCATTATGGTAGAGGGAGAACAACACTTTGAAATTAAAGAAATCCTCAATTCCCGCACTCACAGAGGCTCCACACAATACCTAGGAGCATGGAAGCACCTGCCTCCATCTCAAAATGAGTGGGTAGCCAAAACACATATTAAAGCCCTTACACTATTAAGGAAATTCCACCTTCAATACCCCAACAAGCCATGTAAACATACTGTAACATTGTCTTTGTCTCTTTTCAGGTGGATTTTCCTTATTTCTAAGGAGGGCAGCATGTCCAGCCCCCTACTCAAGCAGGAGACCTTATATTATTTCAGACAAGTGCCTGCCAAGTCTCTTCTTAAAAATCTCCAGTGATGAAGCACCCACAACTTCTGAAGGCAATCAGTTAATTGTCCTCAGTGTTAGGAAGTTTCTGCTTAATTCCAAGTTGCTTCTCTCCTTGATTAGTTTCTATCCATTGTTTCTTGTCCTGCCCTCTGGTGCTTTGGTAAATAAGTTGCCCCCGTCCTCTTTGTGGCAGCCTCTCAAATATTGGAATACTGCTATCATGCCCCCCCCCAGTCTTTTTTTTTCCTCTAGACTAGCCAAACCCAAATCCTACAATTGTTCTTCATATGTTTTTTTCCCCATATGTTTTAGTCCTCTGTTCCAATGTCCAGGTTTGCATGGTCATTTAAGAAATCGTAAAGATTCTTTATATCTTTCAGAATAATCAAAGTATCATCCGCATACAAATTTATCTTGTATCCCTTGTACCCTTCCAATTC
>JAEANM010016862.1:0-13137 GCA_017656035.1 Myanophis thanlyinensis
ACTCCGCACGGCCTCCAGGCACCGGCCCATCACTTCAACAGCCTCATTGGGGTGGTTTGGGGTGGAGATGAACAGCTTATTGGGTTGCTCTTATACTGTACATATAAGAGCATGGTTTTTTTTCAAACTTGGAAACTTTAAGATGTGTGACATCTGTGACAACTGACATCTGTGTAATTTGTGCATTCTTCAGTAGATATCTCCAGGTGTCTTTAGTGTTATTACTTTACAGATGTAATAGCTCTGTTCTTTTATCAGTTATGATTTTTCATGGTTTTGCAGCTCAAGGTATGAGCACAACTTTCAAAACTGTTTGATTATTACTCCCACAATTCTTTGCACTGGCTGCACTTATTAGGGCCAATAGGGACATTCCAAATCTGGGAATTTTGTCTATCTTAACAGGGAGGACTAAAGCATCCCATTTTTAATTGGAGAGTGTCCCTTTCTTACCTTGACTCCATGGCCAATGTCATCCAAAGTGCTGAAGTCTAGTGGTTTCCTGTAATAGGGCTGCAAAGGCTCAAGTTTCTTTGGGTAGATGATTTTCTGATAGGGAGGAAATGTTTTGCAAACAGTAAGTATCCCAATTTCACGACGGGACACTTTCTCCTTATGCATGTCTATCACCTGCAACAGAAAGATATGAGAAAGGAGAGATTTGTCTGGCAGAACATAATGGGAAGGATGGAACAGGAATCAGCAGCAGCTGATTTCCCAAGAGAGTTAACATGCAGCACTAACCAACCAAGCTGGCCGAAATGTAACAGGAAGAATGAAATTCACATCATTAAATCAGATGAAATTCACTGCTATACTGGTGCTACTCTTCCAGGACATCTTCTTCTCATAAATAGTGAACACATTTGGCAAGTGTAAATAGAGAAGTATGTAGTATGGACTGACTAGGGAAGAACCCAAAGATTTGCAAAAATTCTACAACAGAATAAAATTCAGCCTTCCTGCCTGAATTTCAAATGATATCTGTGCACTTCAACACAGTCTGCAGTGCTCCACAGATGCCTCATGTTGGCTGTTCACAACTTTGGTATAGACAGTAAACACCAACATGACAGCCTATCACAAATAATTCTCAAATAATATTTTTATGGGAGGAAAAAAGGGCAGAGCCTATGGTGGAAAGGTTACAACTGGAGGATGACCTTGTCTGATTTATTGTGAAATTCCATAAGCAAAGCAAAATTATTTCAAAAGCAGCAGCCAGAGAATAGATTCTTGCATTTCATTGTTTCTCTCCCATTCCTTATTTCTTTTCTACTATTAGATCAACCTTTTCATCCTGATCAATTCCATTTGTAATAAAAGCTATAACTCTCAGAAGACCAGTCTGTCTGGAAACTTTGGGGATTGTGTCCCATCACATTTGGAAAGTATCTCTTTTGTGAATACTGCATGGTGGAAGATCCATTGTTTTGTTTAAAACTCAGTGGAGCATGTAGAAATTATTAGTATGATAATATTATAAATTATAAGCAATATTGAGAGTTTTAGTCCCAACTTGGACACAAGCTGGGTAATCTTGAGCCAGTCACTATTTCTCAGTCCTTGGAAGAATATAATGAAAACTACTTCCAAAATATTGTCAAGAAAACTTCAGGGCCATGTTGGAAATGATTGAAAAAGATAGAGAGAATTCCATTAATAATCTGATGAATGCTCAATCTTTTCCAGAGCAAAACTGCACTTAGCTTTGGAAGAAAATCAAACTAATAAAGCATGTAGAGCCAGCACAAAGTTATATTTTATTTAATTTACATTAATATTGTTAAATGTAGTTCATATGATTACGTGCCCTGAATTTAATTATTGCTCCTACCCCATTCCTGGCATAGTACACATTCCAGTTCAGCAATTGAGTTACTGAGATTGCCACTCAATACGTAGGAGAGAGAGAGGTTGGGTATCTCAGTGCTATCCAACCCTAATGGAACATATAGTCATTCAGGTTATAAAATAGGCTATACCAGAAGGAATATTGACCTGTTTTTCATCCAGCAAAACATTAAGTTCCTAAGTAAGAATGTACATTCATCATCAGTTTGAGCTCATGAATGTGAGCTATTACTGTAAAAAAATTTAAATGAAAAAATTCTATTAATAACAACACTGGATTATAGCATCTAGGATTGAAATCTGGCCATTATTTCATGATGCTAAACAATAATGAGATTGCAGCAAACTGCAAACCAAGGAAATTGAGAAGCAGTGAGAACATCCTAGGGGCTGATTTAAATATCTCTGAGGAAGGCAGAGAAAGGAGCTCTCTAGCATATGTTCATGGGTCTCAAACATATTCTCACTTTGCAATAACCATTATACCATTTGTTTGGTTAAGCAGCTGAGTGAGCTTCACCCTTGTTATTTGTAACTAAAGGCTTATGGCTTGATGTGTTATGCAAAATGTGGTTCAGTGCAATATGTGAACTCAGCTGTTTGTTGATAGTTAATACAAACAATACTATAAGGGATGGATTAGATTTCATTTGGTAGAAAGAAACTTCTCTTTTCTGCTGTTTAAATCGATTTGAACCAGAGATGACTGGTCTGTAGTTCCTCTCCTGCCACCAGCTTCCCATCTCTCTGGGGTGGAAAAATACCTAAATTGATTGGAAAGGTTGGAAAGCAAGAAAAGGATGCCTGCTAGGTTGAACCTCAACCTTAACTTTTTTTTTTCAACATTTCACTTATTCTCTATCTGCTGAACTGAAAGAAAATATTTGTGGCTACCAAATCATCACTTAAGTGTACAACAAACCTAAGATTATGAGTATGATAATCTGAGAGAAACAACGTAAACCTAAAAGAGCAAAAAGCCAATGTCCTGCTTCATGAATAGAAATTTATTGTAAAATTGGGGGGTGGGGTGGGGTGGAGGGTTTGTCCAAGAGAGACCTGCAGGCGAAAGAAAATAATATCTGATTTATACATAATTTTTACAAAGCAAATTTTGGGACCCAGCTTCAACAAACTCAAACTGCAGTTTGACCATTGAAGTTATTCTCTCCCAACACACACACACTGAACACAACTCCCTTGGTTATATAAAAATATACAGTAAATGTTTTGGAAATATAAAGCAAGTGAAATAGTACAGATGATTAATCCATTCCACTTATGCTTCCTGATCACATGTGTTCTATTTTATTTTGTTTTTGTTCTTACTCTTAGGAAACAGGAAAACCATCAAGCAGATCCCAGAGTCTCAGTCCAGTAACAGGAAGAGGGATCAGATATCTGCTGGGAACAGGCATACATCTTCACACACTTTCAGTAAAATGTGGATGGAGAAGGAGAGAAAGGAATCCTTTGGTTCAAAAAAAATCCAGGGATATTTCTGCTTTCTGAGTTTAGCAGTGACTCAGAGGGCAAGGAAATTCCCTGAAAGAAATGGACAAAGCTGCTTCTGTTCTCCATATATTCACCAACTTCTCATCTCTTCAGGTGTGGCAGTCACACCTTTTACAATCCCCCAGTCACCAAGCTTGTGAATGACTGGATTGTAATCTGAGACATTTGGAAGGGTACTATGTAAAGGAAGATTTGTATTTAATTTAATCAATTTATTTGATGACTTTATTGACCTTAGGCCAAAGCAGGTTTAGTATAGATTTTGTAATAATAAAAAATAGATAAATCACAAACCCAACAGAAAGCAATCCAACAATAGAAAACAACCATTTATGTTGGGGAAATAACCATACAATTAAATGGTATGCAAACAGGTATCACAAGGCCAATCACAAAATCTTAACAATTGCCTGCCATCTACATTACATGTGACTTGAGGACCCCTGGGACATTCATGATATATATTTACAATATTCAAGTGTACCGTAATTATGTAAGGATTTGAGCTGTTTCCTTTGCTAAATAACTTTTGTTTACTCTCTTGTAAGCATGTTAGGCAGATATGTGGATGGGAATAATGAGAACTCTGAAAATATCAGATTGAAGATACCAGACTAAACTCAGAAGATACTGAACTGAAATATTGAACAGCTTGTCAAAGTTTCCAGCTGGGGTATTTCCCAACAATGCCAAGATACTTACAAAAAGAGCAATTGGAGATTTACCTTGGATGCTGCAAGCTTGGATGTTACAGAGCTAACAATATAGGAGGTGTTTACAGGAGGAATCAATAGATGCGTATAAGACTTCTCATGCTAACTATAGAAGCTACCAACAGGGAAAACGTTCAGAATTTTTTTTTAAAAAAAAAGATCCAACCCCAAATTTATCTCCCACATGGTATCTTGATAGTGTCTGCTGAAGCAGGATTCTTGCTCACCTGTTCAATGGAACAAACGTTGGCTTCCACTTGTTGGAGATGGGTGGCCTGCAAGTCAAATATTTTGAGGATGTTTCTGGCTAGACTATTGATTTGATAGGTCACGCTGGCTAATGACTGAACTGTGAAAGCCATGGTTTCCTCTAGGGCTTTTCGTTTATCTTGAGCCTGTAAGTTAGAAAAGAGCATGAAGGGGTGAAAGACAACTATGCAAGATAGAAGAACAATACAAGCATAAGGAATTGGATTCTTGCTGATTACTCCTCAAGTGTGGTAGGTATTCTGGAAAGGAGGGCAGAACTTTAGCTGGATGGTCCAGTTTATAACTGATATTAAGCCATGAAAAACATATAGTTATGTCTGCAATATGTTTCAGCCCAGTGATCTTAGATTGGCTGGAGTAGGCTTCTTATAGCCCCAGGCTGCAGGTCCAATCCGTTGTGTCAAATCAAATTCAAATTTTATTGGTCACATGCACAGTCATATATGGTACGATATGCAGTGAAATGCTTACGCAACCATTCACAGTTACAGGTAAGTTAGGGCAGAATGGGATGGTAGGAAATAAGTTAGGAATAAGTTGAAGAAAGGAGTAGTTGGGAAGGTGGGTTGTGTTGGAAGAAAGCCTGACAGTTGTACTCCATTTGGAAGTCACAAAGCTAGGAGACACTTTATCATTATAAAGTGTTCTCATTGGTGCATTAGCATTCATTATTTAATGACTCCAATTCTTCATATATTCTCCTGTCTATCAAATATATTAAATTGTCATATTGCCTGGAAAAACAAAACAATAAGCGTTTGTCCTATTCTGTGTGATAGCACTCCTAATCTGAACAGAGTATTATTTTCAACCACGACTATAGAGTAGTTGGCTCACACAAACACTAATGTCTAAATTCTAATCTGACTTAATAATATATAATTCCTATGTTCATATGACATGCTGTACATATTTTCTACATTATTTGTATTATTACAAATGAAGATTATTAGGGATTTGCACAATCACTTGGTTCCACAACTTGTCCTGTCTCCACAGAGGGGTCAAGTAGAGGGGGAGTGATGAATGGTGCTGACTCCTTATCTTTCATACTTCTCTGTGATATTGCAATGGGATATGAAAGCTTTGTGTCATGACAATCATGACACATAGTGCAATATTTTGGCATCCTTGTGACTAACTGTAGATGCAATAGAATACAGTATGGTCTCAGATATATTCTAGCAAATACGGAGTTGCACTATATAGTTAGTAGACCAAAGATCGGTTCACTCCTATCTGGGATGATTGTCCTCTTCTACTGACCATGCAGCGTTAGGAATGACACATAGGGAATGGTGAGGAAGGAAGGAGATACCCATCCAGATCAGCCAAATCAACCCTGGCAATCAATGTGGTGACAGATATTTCAGCCATTAGTTACATATCATAGCCAGGGCCTGTCGTTCTTAGTATCATCATCTCTCCATCACTTTGCATGTCTCCTGACAATTAAATCTGAAAGGAAGGCATTAAGAGACAGCTGCTCCCTCGGAAACTTGCAATATCAATGTTACTGTTACTGCTAAGAGAAAGAATTCTGTTCTTGAATAATGCTTGGGAAATTTATCTTCCCTTCCTCTCTCATATACAATTTCATTGGCTACAAACAGGTGTCTTACAATACTTTATGGATTTATAGACCACAGGAAATTCCCTTCTATCAGGCCTTGAACAAACTATTTCAATATTATCTATAACATCTTTTTCCAACTTGGCATCCATTAACTTGGGGCAAATATCCAGGAATCAAAATCTTTTAATTGTGAGAGATATGGCAATAATACAGTGATATTACCCAGAGGGAATGCCAAAAAAATTATCTAGTTTTGGGATGGGGTAGGAAAAAGCAAAATAGACACACAAATATGCCCATTTCAATCTTGATTTTTTTTTTAAACCAAAACGTTGCATTGCTGAAATTTGTGGCTTGTCACCAAATTTGGCTGTGCAACTTTGAGTCACAATTTTGGAAACTATATCAGCTGCAAAAAGAAGGTGGTAAAAACTACAATTTTCCCACCCTTGCTTTAGGTGTTTTCAGTTCCTCCTTCATTGCCACCAGGTTCTCTAATTTATATTAGCAGTGGAGAGCACTGAAAGTCTCAACTTCGCATTGACCACTTCCCATATAGATTTAAGATGTTCTTCGGCATGGTTTGCAATGGTATAGTTCACACCGGTGCTACCTTGCCCGTTTTCCCCTGCACATATAGTATCTTCAGCTGCCTGAGAGCCTAGCCCAGATACTGCATTGCCCCAGCCAGAGTACTCCAGAGTTTCTCTCTATGCTAACTCAAGCTAGACTGTCCTTGACTTCTCTCCCACTGTAACTAACCTGCTCATAGTTGCTGTCACAATAATCTGCCACTTTGAGGAGGTTGCTGTAGTTCTTTAGTAGAACACCTCTTGCAGACGGTATGGAGTCCTGCATCAGCTGCTGAAACTCAGACATGCCGCCACTTAGCTGTGCTGGATTCACCACTTCCTTCTTATAGCAGACAGCTTGAGCAGAGAAGTTTCGAACAGTCTGGCTGGAAACTATTTTATACTTGATTTGGCTCCAGTAACAATGCTGATCCCTCCCCTTTTGCTCACCAAAAGAATATCCTACTGATATCTGGAGATTTATTCTAAAAGGTGCCCCAAAAATGGTGCAACTTATCCATCTCTGAATTGCAACTACTTTCCTTCTTCAGATTTTGAAAATCTACTCACTTTAGTGAATAGAAAAGTGATGATAATGAATTGGGGAATTGTTGGGAGGGCAGAACTGACAGAATTGTTAAGAGAGGAAACCAGTATTTTTAGACCCTTGCTTATTTTATTCACTTTTCTTACAACAGCCCCGGAAAGGTCAACTCTGTCCATATTAGTTACAATGTATATTTCAAATTATCTTGGGAACACTACTGAACCCTAGCTGAAGCAAACTCAGAAAGTCCATTGTTGGTTTATTTATGTTTGAAAGTTGCTGGTAGTTCATAGCAAATTTTCCCTCTTTGTCTGTGTACCCCATGATCTGGATCTGGATCTAGGTCACTCTTTTGAACATTTTTCAGTTTTCCAATACTTTTAAGCACTGTAGTTTCTTTCAGTGGCTCCATTTAAGAGTAAGGGCGCAATACAGGTAGTCCTCAACTTACAACGTCCATTTAGTGTGACCATTCAAAGTTACAACAGCACTAAAAATAGACTTATGTTTGTTTTTCACACTTATGACCACTATAGCATTCCTGTGGTCATGTGATCAAAATTCAGTCTCTGACTCATATTTATGACAGTTGCCGTATCCTGGGGTCATATGATCACCTTTTTGTGACCTTCTGACAAGCAAAATCAATAGGGAAGACAGATTCACTTAACAGCCCTGTTACTAAATGAACAACTGGAGTGATTCACTTAACAAATGTGGCAAGAAAGTACATAAAATGGAGCAAAATTCACTGGATAAATATCTGACATAGCAACAGAAATTTTGCACTCAGTTGTGGTTGTAAGTTAAGGACTTTCTGTATAAACTTCTGGTTTTGGTCTTTAGAACCATGCAATGCAATATTCTGTTTTACCTTTTTTAATATCCTCTTTCTTAGTTCAATCTTTTTTGGGCAACCTCACAGTTATTTTGGGCTATATCATCTTCTTCCTAAAATCTCTTCAGTTTTAAAAGCTTTTTGGGACATGGTCACCAAAATGTGGAATGAGTAACCTAAGAATGTTTAATATATTTAAGAAAGGTTTAAAAATACATCAGTCCAGGTATAATGGAAAAAGGGACTATGGCTGAGTGATGCTGTAAAACATAATTTTTAGCAAAGATCATGTTTTATATTTACATATTGTTTTATGGATTTTTATGTAATTGAATTTTTCTTTTGGCAATTTTAGTAGGGGACAGGCTGGCACTTTTTAAATTGGTCTTAGTGTTCTGGTGACTATAAATTAATTTTTAATATGTTTTATAATTTGTGATTCTATTGTGTAAAGATTTTGACGTTTTCTTTGACATTCTGCTTTTTAAAAATTGTGTTTAATTGGTTGTTATGCACTTTGTTAAATACTGTATTGCAATTATTGCTTTTCTTGTTGCTGACATTTACAAATCATTGGGTAATATAATGTTTCCATATTCTAAGATCAATGACTAATGAAATTCTTTATCTAAACACCATCATAGATTTGGAAGGAGGATTTTAAAAAGAGGCCACTGTATTTAAATTTAGTTAATGTAGACTTGGATAAAATAGATAATAAGTTGAATACAGATTCTGTATCCAGGGTAAGTCATTAAAGCCAATGAAATTTAAATTAGGCACATTTAAATCCTACTGATTAGAATGCAGAGACATACATTATAAGGTTTTAATTGTATGGAATCAACTGCCACCTTGACTTTTATATACATACCATCACTGTACAGAGGCTTTTACTATTGCAGTGGCTCTGGCCTAAGCATAAATACCAAAGTTGTGAAGGCAGAAAATTTATGATTTGTTTTTGACAACGAACCTCAAAATATCTTTGGCGAGAGTGAATCAGGTCTATTAACTATATGCTTCTGAGAGGAGGAATGATTTGTATGATTAAAAAAGCATCTTTAGCAAACTGAAAAGAGGAGGAATCTTGGTCAGACTTCATATTAGGTATTGCTATAAATAACTCCAGAAACTCCCTCTCCCCACATTCAGTAACAGCAGAATCTTCATAGACTTAGGATGGTTAGATGGGTTTATTTACTGTAGACAAAAATAGGACATATAAATGCAGCAGGCTGACTACTGCACAAATATGAGAATATATACATATACATATTTGGTTGGATTCTTGTTTTTCCACAATGTGTATATGCAGACTTCACACATACATAACACACTTCAGTGCACAAATATACAGATGCAGGATTTGCAGTGTAATCTCTCTTAATGTGTATCTTTGTTCTATCATTATGGCTAGTTTGGGATGCCTATAGTTCTCAGATTTAAAATCTTGGGGTTTATCTGTTCCACAGTTATATATCTTGCCTGATAATAATTGGTTCTTGCTTTGTAGTTTCAGCCCTCATACTTACTGTCCTGCTCAGATGATTTCTCTCTCATGTTAGCAGAACCATTTTCATCTATTTGAAAAGTTTGAATTGATTACACTGAAGGTATCAGTAGTTCTTGAATTATGACTGGTCACTTAATTACTATTAAAAGTTACAACAGACTTAAAAAAATCTATTTATGACCTATCCTTGAAATTTCAACTGGCACATACACAGAGACCCATGATCATGTGATAGCATTTTGGGTGCTTGGCAACTGGCTCACATTTAAAACCAGTTGCAGCATCCCATAGAAACATTACTGTGAGTTGCAATGTTTTTGTCTGTTTCGGGTGGTTTTTTTTGGCTTCTGGCAAATTGGATATGCTAGATTTGTTTAACAAATATCTGATTTACTTAAAGATTTCAGTGACTCATTTTGTACCTACAAATCTAAAAATGGTTGTAAAAGTGAATCTGTGGTGCCTCAACTTATGAACACAATGAATTACAACAAAACTTCTGACTCCCATTGTGGTCATGTCGAGGACTATCTGTAACATTAATGAATGTTAATTCCATACCAGATTGGTTGAGGCCAGGTTAACAATGACCGCCACCAGTGCTGTTGAAGGAAATTGGACTACTGTTGGTTGAAGGAGAGGAGGCAGAAGGATTTGTAGACAGAGAGAGAAGAAGAAAGGCAGGAGTATAGGTCTGAGAACAGGGACGTTTAACGTTGGCACAATGACAGGGAAAGGTAGAGAGCTGGAAGACATGATGGAGAAAAGGAAGGTAGATATACTGTGTGTGCAGGAGACCAGGTGGAAGGATAGCAAAACATGTAGTATTGGAGGGGGATACAAACTGTTTTATTATGGTGCAGAGAGGAAGAGAAATGGGGTAGGGATGATCCTGAAGGAGGAGTTTGTGAGGAATGTTTTAGAGATGAAAAGAGTGTCAGACAGGGTGAAGCTAGAAATTGAAGGGGTAATGTTGAATGTAGTCAGTGGTTATGCTCCACAAATAATAAGTGAGATGATGGGCAAGTTTGGTGTTAAAGAAAGGAACCTAGAAGGACAGATGATGGTGAACTTTGCTACGAGATGGAAATGGCTGTAGTTAACACCTATTTCCAGAAGAGGGAGGAACATAGAGAGAGTTAAATATAAGAGTGGAGGTAGAGAACAATTAATTGGTTGATAATGTATGAATATACACTAGAATGATAATGTGAGAATTTATATAAACTGTAAGTGAGGACTATGAAAAGATAGTATAAATAATTTGTAACCAATGGACGCACTATAACTGGAAGATGTTTTTATGTTTTTATGTTTTGTTTGTATGTATGTGTTTGTTTGAAAATAAAAAAAATTCTAAAAAAAAAAAGAGTGGAGGTAGGAGTACACAGGTAGACTACATTCTATGTAGATGAGGTAATCTGAGAGAGATTAGTGACTGCAAAGTGGTGGTAGGAGAGAGTGTAGCTAGACAGCATTGGATGGTGCTGTGTAGGATGACTCTGGCTGTCAGGACAAAGAGGAAAGGAAAGATAAAGAAGAAGACCAAGTCATGGAAGTTGCAAAAAGAAGAATGTTGTGTGGAATTCAGACAGAACTTGAGACAGATTTTGAGTGGTCAGGAAGAATTCCCAGATGACTGGGAAACTACAGCAGAAGTGATCAGGGAGACAGGTAGAAAGGTGCTAGGTGTGTAATCTGGAAGGAGGAAAGAATATAGGAAACATGGTGGTGGAATTAGGAAGTACAGGACAGCATTAAAGGAAGAGGCTAGCTAAAAAGAAGTGGTATGTAAAAAGGACAGAAGACAGTAGAGAGGATTACAAAAAATTGCAGCATAGAGTGAAGAGGGAGGTGGCAATGGCCAAACAGAAAGCATACGATGAGTTGTACGCCAGATTAGAAATGAGGGAAGGTGAGAAGGACTTGTACAGATTAGCAAATCAGAGAGATAGAGAAGGGAAGGATATGCAACAGATAAGGGTGATTAAAGACAGAGATGGAAAGGTGCTGACAAGTGAGGAGAGTATGCAGAGAAGATGGAAGGAGTATTCTGAGGAACTGATGAATGAGGAAAATGAGAGGGAAAGAAGAGGGGATGAGGTGAATATTGTAGAGAAGGAAGTAGCAAATATTAGAAAGGATGAGATGAGGAAGGCTCTAAGGAGAATGAAGAGTGGAAAGGCTGTTGGTCCAGATGACATACCTGTGGAGGTGTGGAAGTATCTAGGAGAGACAGCAATGAAGTTTCAATCTAGTTTGTTCAACAGGATTTTAGAGAATGAGAAGATGACTGAGGAATGGAGGAGAAGTGTTATAGTGCTGATCTAATAAGGGTGATCACATAAGGGTGATGTGCAGAGTTGTAGCAACTACAGAGGTATAAAGTTGATGAGACACACAATGAAGCTATGGGAAAGAGTAGTGGAAGCTAGATTAAGAAAGGAAGTGAATATTTGTGAGTAGCAGTATAGCTTCATGCCTAGAAAGAGCACAATTGATGCAATTTTTGGCCTGAGAATGTTAATGGAGAAGTATAAAGATGATCACAAGGAGCTGCATTTCGTCTTTGTGGATTTAGAGAAAGCATATGACAGAGTGCTATGAGAGAAGCTATGGTACTTATGAGGATGTCAGGAGTGGCAGAAAAGTATGTCAGAGTAGTCCAGGATATGCACAAGAGGAGTATGACAATAGTGAGATGTGCTGTAGGTCAGACAGAGGATTTCAAAATGGAGGCGGAGCTACATCAAGGATCAGCTCTGAGTCCCTTCTTCTTTGCTATAGTGATGGACAGATTGAGAGAAGAATCCTCATGGATAATGATGTTTGCAGATGACATTGTGATCTGTAGTGAGAGCAGAGAGCAGGTGAAGGAACACCTGGAAAGGTGGAGGTATGCTCTGGAAAGAAGAGGAATGAAAGTTAGTCATAATAAGATAGAATATATGTGTGTGAACAAGAGGGAAGGAAATGGAACAGTGAGGTTACAGGGGACTGAGGTCAGGATGGTGCAGGAGTTTAAGTATTTGGGGTCAACAGTCCAGTACGATGAGCAGTGTGGAAAAGAGGTGAAGAGGCAAGTTCAGGCAGGTTGGAATGGGTGGAAAAAGATGTCTGGAGCATTGTGTGACAGAAGGATGTTGGAGATAGAGCTGCCAAGCAAGAAGTCAAGAGGAAGGCCAAAGAGGAGATATATGTATGTGCTAAAAGAGGACATGAAGTCAATTAGGGTAAGAATAGAGGATGCCGAGGATAGAGTTAGGTGGAAAAAGATGATTTGCTGTGGCGACCCCTAATGGGAACAGCTGAAAGAAGAGGAAGAAGAGGAAGTAGCAAAGATTAGATGAGATGAGGAAGGCACTGAGGAGAATGAAGAGTGGAAAGACTGTTGGTCCTGATGACATACCTGTGGAGGTGTGGAAGTGTCTAGGAGAGACAGCAGTGGAGTTTCAATCTAGTTTGTTCAACAGGATTTTAGAGAGTGAGAAGATGCCTGAGGAGTGGAGAAGTGTTCTAGTGCAGATCTTTAAGAGCAAGGGTGATTTGTAGAGTTGTAGCAACTACAGAGGTATAAAGTTGAAGTCAGAAAGGCCAGATTGAGATGGTTTGGACATGTGCAGAGAAGGGAGAGTGGTTACGGTATATTGATAGAAGGATCTTTATCTTTTATCTTTATCTTTAATCATATTTATATACCGCCCCATCTCCCTAAGGACTCGGGGCGGTTTACAGC
>JAEANM010016863.1:0-13137 GCA_017656035.1 Myanophis thanlyinensis
TTTAAAAATGTGGCTCTCAAAAGAAATTTCAATCGTTGTGCTGTTGATATTTGGCTCTTTTGACTAATGAGTT
Organism: Myanophis thanlyinensis; assembly: GCA_017656035.1. Taxonomy (NCBI): domain Eukaryota; kingdom Metazoa; phylum Chordata; class Lepidosauria; order Squamata; family Homalopsidae; genus Myanophis; species Myanophis thanlyinensis. The sequence goes on from JAEANM010016863.1 coordinate 74, forward strand.
TGCCAACCACTGGTTTAAGGGAAGAAAAAAAAATACTTTTTGCAGTAAGAGTCTTTTCCTTACTACAAACACTGTAATGCCTCATTAATATAGTTACATTTATTATATTTTTAAAAAATCCTTTTTGCAAGCATTTATGTGTTCAGATTCTCCACTTTAAGTACTTCAACAGAGTTTGAAAACTAAGTAAACAGTAAAAAGAGAAAAATAACTATACAAAGTGTTTGGGTTTTAATAAATAGAATGTGGTTTTACAACATAGCTTAATCTATTCATGTTGTTTTGAATAAACTTTATTCATTAATGAAGATTGATTTGTTATGTGCCATCAAATCAGTGCCATCATTTAGAGGCCACATACATAAATCTTCTGCAGGATGTTCATCCCCAACCCATCACATCATTTTCCAATGGGTTCACATGTTTTCCAATGGGTGCTGTTGTAATTGAATCCATTTTCCTTGTTACAATTCACCCTCTCCTTCTCTTTCCCTTAATCTTTCCATACATAATAGAATTCTCAAGAAAGGTATAATGTGTCCAAAATATGATAATTTGAGCCTGGTAGTTTGTGGCTCAAATGAGAACTTTGAATTGATTTATTCTGTGATTCATATGTTTGCTTGCTTGACTATCCATCATATTTTCAAAAGTTTTTCTCCAAAACAAAGTTCAAAAATGTCAATATTCTTGAATATACATCTTCTTCAAAGTTGAACTTTCATTTTCATGCAGACTTACAGGGGGAAAAATATTATCTGCATGATTCCAATCTAATAAAGAATTCATCCCAGAATTTCTCATATAACAGTCCCATTTGTCATTTTGTCCATCTATTTCCTGGAACCAAAATATTGTAGGCATTTTTGAGCTCTGTCATAATTTGTTGCGTTAGAAATATTCTCTGTGATAAAAGCAAAGACTGAAAAAAAACCAAATCTATATTTTGCAGCCTTGAATTACTTTTGAAAATAATGAAGATGGGATACAAAAAAATAAATAATAAAAAATACCTATTGTTTGCTCCAAGCTGACTCAGTTCCAGAGTCTTCTGTATCTTCTTGCTATTTCCCATGATAAATCCCAATCTGTACTCTGAAACTAGTGTGATCTGACACATACATCTTATAGGTAGTTCTCAATTTATGATTAGTTATTTTACAGCTGTTAGGATCTATAACAGCCTCAGAATGGGTGCTTTACAGATTTCCTGTAGTTTAAAATGTTGTGTGCCCCCAATCATGTGACTTCCATTTGGACACTGGACAATGATCTGTTGCAACATCCCATGGTCATGTGATTGCAATTTAGGTCTATTTTTTGCCATGCAATGCTCATTCAGAAAAATGGGTTTGCTTAACGACTGCACTGTTCACTTAATGATTACATTTTCTTAACGCTTGCAGTGATTCACTTAATGACTATTGTGAAAAATGACAGAAAAAAACAGGACAGTCATGTGCTGGCCTCCACTTACAACTGCAATAATATATATGTGGATGGTTTTCTGGTCCCAATTGTGGTCATAAGTCGAGAACTACCTGTGTTTTTATTTTGACTTTTGACTGTAGTAACCATAATCCACCCACAGAATAGATGAAACTGCAGCTAATCCTTTGCACTAGAATGTTCTGAGACCTTTCTTATCCTTTCTGTTTTGAGTCAGAGTAGCCAGAAGGTCTTATTCTATGACCAAACTACATGTTGAAAAGGTTGAGATTGGCATGATTGATGATGGTCTAATCTTAGGAGTCATGTCTGCTTTGATAAATCTATACTTTCCTTTTAACTTCTCCTTCCCAAAATAGGTTATGCAAGCAAGTATAAAAAGAGCTTTAATTCCTTTATTCATATATCCCAATTGTGCTTGCAATAATTATTGGACTCATATTTGGATACCAGCAGGGCTTCAGGTTGACAGGATTGGAACTTCAAAGGGATCAGGGCAAACCAAGTTAGATAAAATGAAGAAAATAAAAACATTTACATTGTTCCTGTTTGCCCTAGATTTAGGCTTTGTCAAAAGTGAAAGTTAACCCAGTTATATTTGTGCTTTTCGCAAACCAAACTGTTGCTCAAATTAACCCTTTAAATAGTAAATAGTTCTTTGATTTGATCCAAAATAATAAGGGGAAGTATATAAAAATATTTATTAAATATGAATGGAATTTTACTCATGTATAAAATGTTGGAAATCATGCATAAATTACCAATGATATTTTTTAATATATGAAATAGCATAAAATGGCAAATTGGTTTTTGTCTGCATCTAAAGCCTACTAAAGTGCGATGCAGACAATGAAAATTTTATCTGATTAGAATTTTGCATGCAACTCATTATGGCTATGTTTGCCTTTCAAAGCAGAACAAGATCCACCCAAAGCCCAAAATATAATCTGTGCACCTAATGCTCTGTTCAGTATTTAAAAGGAAGCAGATTGAATCTGGAGAGACAAATTATACTCATTTCTTTAATCCTCCCCTGATTCCATATTTACTCTGTCCTGTCCTGTTTGCTTTGTCAGATGTATCTTCAAAAACTTGGATCTCCAGCAAGCTTCTAGTTTGAATATTTAAAGATGCCTCCGCCTTTCAGAGTTCAGAGTTTCCTCCAGCTAAATATCTGGACAATTTGAATTTGGCATTCATTTATTCATTTAAATTTCATCCCTTCTTTTCTGTCGCACTTTGACCATGATGAAGACCAATGTTAGAAAGTACAATACAAATTAGCAATTATTTGTAACATAAAACAATTTAAAACTAGACTGAAATTAAAGATATTTTAATAATTTGAATATAGCCTGTTTAAAAAGCAGTTTAAAAATCTTTCATAAATAGAGAGAATAATAACCAAATGCAACTTACTTAACAATGCCCCAGCTGAGAAGAGACTGTTTTTATCGTCATTAAAAGGACAACTTTTGAGTATTTTAAAATCTAGACAAGATCCCATAGACAATGTCTATGGAGATTTTCAGTCATTCAGGTCATGGTTGTCCCAAAGGTGCTTTTTCAAGAGGCAACTGGACTTTCTGTTTTTTCTTTGAAGATGTTTTGATTCTCATCCAAGAAGCTTCTTGGATGAGAAGCGAAACGTTTTCAAAGAAAAAACAGAAAGTCCATTTAATCTATTGAAAAAGCACCTTTGGGATTCCATAGTCAAGCTCCAAGTAATTTAAGCCTTTTAGCAAATTAGCAACACCTTAAACTGTCCCTGCAAAGCAATTGGAAAGGCATTCCAAAATTGTCATGACTTTAGCCCAATTCCATGCACCACTTAGCAGCTTAATTGTCACATTTTCCACCACTGGGAATATTTAACCATCCCACACACAGAGTACATTGTACTAGTCAAGCCAAGAAACATATTGGTAACAAAGCCAACCCATTCAGGAATGCTGACAATTGCCATAAACAAACATGTAACCCATATTATCACATGGCAATCTAGTGAAAGTTTAGGCTCAAGGTTATAGGCTGATTCTAAGATCCTACAAAATGATTCTGAACAAATCGACATCCCCCTATAAGTTTTCAGTTTTTTTTTTTTACTAATTTGACTTGTCAAATGTTCATTTTAAATTATTAGAATTAGTATGGTGTGAATTGACTTGTTCCTTCATGCACTAATCACATATCAGTAATATATAACATGATTTTTCCCCTGTTTCCAGATACTCACATATTTAATATTTTCATCAGAATTACTCCTTTAAAATATTAATAGTTGTTGTTAAGTGATTATTTCTGCACTCCGTTTGTTGATTACAATCTTATGAGAAAAAGGAAGACTGAAGTATCTGGAGTTGGAACATGACTTCCCAGATAGGAAATCTTCTGGACTTGCATAGATACTGGAAACATTCAGAAACATATTTGAATAAAATAGTCCTTGTCTCATAGATTTTTTTCCCACCCACATGAATGAATAGTGGAAAATAATTTAAAAAAAAAAAAACTGTGAAGAAGTGTAGCACTGCTTTCTCTCTCATAGACTAGGAAAGCAAGCTAGATATTGTCTATTCCCATTTCATGTATTAAATAAACTCATAGATTTTAAGTCAAAAAGGGATCCTTAGAGTGAGTGCATCAGATATATCTTCTTCTTTCCTATTAATTTTAATACCAATATTTGTTGCAATGCAAAGGCTGATGACAAGTACAACACTGAGTATATTAAATTCCCACAACACTGTGGGTAGAATATTGACTTCCTCTTTGGTCCCTATTCCCATTATTTCTTCTCTAAAAATCAATTCAATACTGAAATGTTCATTTGTAGGTAACCTTTTCTACTCTCTGTGATGTTATCACTTTAACCCTGGAATGTTTACTCATTTAATTAATGGTATGTTTTCACAATGCCTTTCACAATTTTAAATTCAAAAGCTCACCACAGAGCTTTTACTGCTCCCCCACACATTCCTTCTAAGAAAACTAATATTTTATGCAGGCTTAGATTTGACTTTGAAGTTAATCTACACTTAATATTCTCATTAAAACTGAAATCAAATGGTGTAGTGCTTAACAGTTGTTTTGTATGCATTCTTGAATACTTAAAGCCTAATACTAAAAAATTTAACTGCTAATCACTTTTTTCAAAATAATCTCATTAAAGTTAAAACATGTTACTCCAGGAATTCTAGATTCCAGCCTTGAGTGTTTTGAGTAAAGTTAACATTTATAAACAGTAGATAAGAAGAAACCTTTTCTCACTGTAGTGTTTCTTCCCAAAGCAAATTTATTTCTTCTCTTAGAGGCAACCAGCATGTTACTTTTAATTTATACAGCCAGCTATCTCTATTTGTTTTCCTTTTATGCAAAATAAATTTGGACTATTCAATTCCAACTTGAAGCTTAGCTCAGAGGGGACCACTGAACTTTGTTCCAGGTGGTGGTTTTGATGTAGATGTTCTCCACACACTGCAAATCACCAAGAAAAAAAATATCATATTTAAATGACTCAGAAGCTTTTATTCACTTGGAATTTTCTATCTACATTGGAGGGATAGAGAGAGCTAAAGTTTCTATTGAAAAGAATCTGCAACTACAATAAAGATCGACACAGCATCAGGTTCCCTGTGTTATCACATTGTTAACAGAAAAGAACATACATAGTTATAGGCTAAAGGAATGTGCAGTTTACCCTTGTGACTGGGGGGGGATGTTTTTTTAGGGAAATGATAAAAAGAGGACGCTGTAAAGAATGGATGGTGCCTGATTTCATATATAAATACCTCCATACCCATATGGCTCTAGAAATACATAAATGGGAACTGATTTTCATAAAGTGGAGGTGTAAACCAGCTCTCAATCATAAAATAACTTTCTCAATAAAAAGTTTGACTTCAGAAAGAACTCTGACACACTTCTATAAGATTAACACTGGATTTGTTCTCATTTCCCACTCAGTGTTTGATTGTGGGAGATATGTGAGTCAATAACATTGATAAAAGTCATGCCCTCCCTCTTCTATTTGATCAATGATGGTTCATTCAACCATGCTGATCTCCACTCAAAGCAACAGTTACCTTGCAATGAACAGGCTTGTATAATCCATTAATTCTGCATCAGTGAATTGAAACTTGCTGCCATAAAGGCAGCCTATCTATCATTTTCCCTACACCACAATCATCATCCATTTTATCAGGGTTATGAGACAGCCTGCCGTGTGCAGAGAATCCGCCAAAGATATCTCACTATCAGAAGCAGAAACTCAGAATGGTGGCATATTTGATAAAAAATATATAGCAAACTAAGCAGTGATGATTGATGGCCCTTATACCAAAATCCATTATATGATATGAGCTATTTCTTTGTGTCTCATAGTAAGAATAGTCTTCCTTACTATTATCATTATTAATAATAGTATTTTCCTCTGAAAGCTCAACGTAATGTGCTTGAAGGTTTATTTCATTTTATCACTACAACAACTGCATAGTAAGCTAGGCTGGTCTGGTTTACCTTAAGTGGTTGATATTGAAAGCCTGGCTGTTATTTTTCCCATTTCCTGTCTCCCTTTTATATCCCAGGAAGCTAGGAAGGAGCCACTCTGAATTTCTTTTCCTAATCTTTTCTTTATTTCCTATGTTTAACATATGTTTGCGTATGTTGTTGAAACTGTCTATGTCTAGTTTCTCTCAGATTTTCTGTGGCTTTCTATAGGGACGAGAGAGGGTGAACTTAATCTAGCATGGTTTTCCCCCCCTGCAATCTCCCTATTATTTCCTTATTTTATTGCCATGATAGATACTCCCTCTTTGCACTTCATTCCTATTAATTAAAAGAGAAAGGGATTATTCTATTAATCAAAAGAGAAAGGGATTATTCTGAAATTTAACTACTGAGAAATAACAGATGGGATATGTCCTCATTCTGCTTATCAGAAACTGCAAGATGACAACTACTGTTTCATGACTGAAGCCCTATCCACTTTGTACATGCCTGCATCATAATACATTCATCAAATGCATAACATTTTTGTATAACACAGAGTCAAGTTGTTGAGATAGGAAGACACAGAAATTGATACAAAATTGATATTAAATAAATAAATAAATAAATAATCAGACAGACAATATTGTAGAATTGACAAGTAAATAATCATGAATGTCCTTTGGTTCAAGGTTACCCCTTGTTGTAAAGATTCTGGACTTACCACAGATACTTTTCTTCATGGGGAAATCAAAATGTTCTATTGTTTGTTGGTAAATCAAAGCCTGCCATTATCTCTAGTGCAGTTTGAATGGAAGGACAGTGATACCAAAATGCTGCATTGATCTAAGTATTGATGAAGCACTTACAGCTAGTCTAAAGAGAGGGGGCTGCTGTATTATGAAGGTCCAAAGCAGTTATCTAATTAATTATATCATTATTTAACATGCCCAGAGCCATTATAAGGGGATTGATTCTTGTGACCTTCCTTCAGTAAATGTTTACAATTTGAAATACTAACATTGCTCCAGGATCCAGTCGTGCATAATTTTACTGAAATTAGCCAAATCTGGGTTAGATGCTGTCTTTTTCATATTTTCTTCCTCTTCTCCTTCTTCATTTGCTCTAAGCCAAAGATCTTACATTAATAATTACTCCAAATATAGCTGATAGAACAAAGGAGAAAGTTACTTTGTAGCTAAAACCAGAGATTTATATGGGTTGGAGAACATTATTTTACATTATTATTACAATATATTTATAACCAGAGGTGAGATGCTAAATGTGCAATGACCAGCTTTGCTGGCTCCGTTGTGTCATACTGAGTCATAAGCCTTCAAATAGCAGGTTGGTACACTAAGCATCACAATGCTCATCTAGGTCACAAAAGTCCAGAAAATGTAACAATCAGCTCTTACAAACTAGTACATACAAAGTCCAGAACATCCCTGTTTGTACCCTTGTTGTTTGCATCTGGATAATTTCTCCTTTAAAAAAAAGACACAAGTATTTGTTACTATTCCAACTATTCCAGAACCCAGAGCCAGATCAATTATGAATGGTGCCCCTAGGCCACACTGATGGATAGTATTACCTTCTGCTAATGCAAATATTTTTAAAAATAACTTTTGTTTTCAGAAGAAGAAATGGTGTTGGCATGCCTTAAGCACTAGGCTAGATTTGCTATAACCTTTAATCTAGAATTACCTTGTTGTATGTATCCCACCAATTCAGAAACTATCTGCAACACTGCATCATCATCATCATCATCATCATCATCATCATCCCAGCCATTGTCTGTCCACTGAAGAATGAAGGCCTCTTCTGGATGTTTCCAACCAATATGGTCTTGAACTTTCTTTTGCCATTTGGGCCCACAATACTTGCTGATGTCATTGCTCCACCTTGTTTTAGGATCTTTTGTGGATGCTTTTTTATCATTCTATGACTGTTTGGTCCATCTGCGATCAGTTCTTCTTGCTATGTGATCAGCCCAATTCCATTGCAATTTTTTTTTTACTTTCTTGATGATATCGTATACTTTCATTTGTTCTCTAATTCTTGTGCAGGTCTTTCTGTCTTGTCTTATAATGTTGAGCATGTATTTTTCCATGGCTCTTTGAGCCACTTGTACCTTTTGTATTGATTGTGAAGTTAGTGTCCATTTTTGTTGGCATGTTAGAACTGGTAGCACATACTGATCAAAATCTTTTCAGGCATAGGGGGAGATTGTTTTTGAAATTTATGCTTAGCTTGCTGAATGTGTCAACTACATTTAAAACACCATTCAATTTCCTTTTTTGTATCACTTTCCACTGAGTTCTGTTGGGCAAGTTTTATGTAGTAGATCTCAGTGGAAGGTGATATGTCTAGTACTACTCCAGATATAAAATTTTGGTAACCTGGCTCTTTTTCAGGTTTATTTTTAAGCCAAATGGGTTGCCTGCTTCATGCAGTTCTTGTGTATGTTTGTTGGTAAGTCTTCTGGGTTTTCTGCATATTTTAATCTAATGTTCAGGGAAATTACAAGGCTAAATCTAGGTCTCTTGGCTTCATCTTGATTTTCCTCATTCAAAGAAAAAGACAATGTCATTCTCAGTGGTGGGATGCAACCGGTTTTACTACTGGTTCGGTATTCTCATGTGCATGCTCTGCATGCATGCATACCATCCGTGCTGCTGTGCAGCTTCTAAAATGCAAATTTTGCACTTACCAGAGGCAACCCAGGTGAGTAGGAAGGCTGCGAAGGTGCAGAAAACAGCTGTTCCGTGTGGAGACATGGAAAACAGCTGTTCCACGCATTTCAACTGAATCGTTGAAATTTTCTTTCAAATAGAAAGAAAAAATGGAAGGGGATATAGGACAGGAAATGGCAGGGGCAGGTGAGTAGGGCCAAATGCTCGTTGCCATTACCTGTTTGCTAGAATACCAGGCTGAATACCACCACTGGTGATTCTCTTCATAAAGGCCTTTACCTTATCTTGAAGCTTCTTCTGACAAGTTGACAATCTGAAAAAGTCTTCTGAACAGATGTTGTATGTACATAAAAGCTTCTGCCAACCACTGGACAGAAGAGAAGAGACAACATGCTTGGTTGGGTGCATACATTTGGAATACAACTTTGAAGAAACACTTTGTTCAAGTCTTTGTCACAACAAAATGACATTTGAAAAGTCTGTTAACCTGAAGGTTAATTCAGTTCACTGACAGATCTTCAGAATATTATTTAAGTTGACCATTTTTAAATTTTTGATCACAGTGGCAGGATATTGTCTTACACCTGAAGAATAAAATAATAATAATAATAAATAATATTAAATAATATTAAAATAGGTTTGCTCCCTTATGCTTCCTTTGGCATAAAAAACATTACTTTGAAACTTGGAAACACAAAAATGAGGATTCTTACCAGGAAAAAAACCCGAAGATGAAGAGAAATAAACTTTGCAAATTATGTTTGCAAGATGTCCCATTTGTCTAAGAATACAGATGCTTCTGCATTAAAAGGCTGGCAGCCATATGGCTCACAATTAAGCATTACTCTTGCTGTTAGAGTATTTATACATAGGTGTTTAGAGAATAAATTCTGCTGCTAATCACATTTTTTTAAAAAATCTGCTGCTCAGGTAACTGAATGAAAACACTCATGAGCACACATAAATCTGAACAGAACTATCAAGTCATTAAAGGAATATATTTGATGAATCGTGAACCTTTTTGAGAATCATTCACTCTACCTTAAATAGAGTGATACATTTTGTGATATTAAATTAAATCTAAAATGATTTAAGTTACAGTTATATGGTCCCCTGGACCATGTTTGAAAAACTATGTTATTTAGAACTTTTTCAGACCATTGAATTCTTTGGTATTTGTTAATCTGTGATTACTTTCATGACACAACTGACTGTAGGTCAACTTAATTGTTTCATTTTATGTTTTGTATTTTAATTGTGTAATATTTTGGAGAGAAACTAACTTTAAAATAAAGATTTATACCTTTTTTACCAATATTATTGAGGTACTTAAGTACTTGAGATAGAGAGCCTAACATCCTTTGAATGTTTTAGATTGCAGATTCTACAGTCTGTTATCTTGCTTGCATCAGCTGTGGCTAATAGGAATTTCAGTCCTAATGCTACCCTTTTTATTGTGTTTTATTTTACTTCATCTACCATGGTGACCTTTATTACACTATATGCCATGTTAAGCTTGTTGACTATTGTCCAGAGGGATGATATTCCAGAGGGTGGGTGCCTTGGCAGAACAAGGCTGTTATACCTACTAGCTGACACAATTTGGTTGATGGTACCCACAGCATGTCCCTCCTGCTGAGTCAGATAGGATGAGTAGAATTAACCAGGAAGATATGGTTCCATAAGTAAAATGAATAAAAAAATTATTAGCCTCCTCTGATAGCACCAGTCATATTTGATGCCCTCTTGTCTCCTGGGTAGGTAGGTAGGTAGGTAGGTAGGTAGGAAGGAAGGAAGGAAGGATTATGCTTTCAAGTAGTTGACAGCAGAGGTGAAATTCAGCAGTTCTAGCAGATTTGCTAGAACTGGTAGTAAATTTTCTAAGCAGTTTGGAGAACCAATTGTTAGAAGAAATCTCCTTTTGTTTTTTTTTTCCACCTTACAGGGTTAATCCTGTAAGGAATGCAGTAAAAAAACATTCTAGTGTTGTTTCTAGCCTAATCTTTATTGCCCTGCTAACAGAAATGCCCACCCAGCCACGCCCACCAAGCCACACCCACAGAACCGGTAGTAAAAAAATTGGATTTCACCACTGGTTGACATTGTCAAGAATTCCTGCCCTAAAGATGCAGTTGGTGGTCTATAATTGTGTTGGGCAATCAGGTCATGCAGATCAATCCTAAAAGATAAAAAATATATACCTTGTACTTCTTCTACAATATATATTGGGAATATGTATTATCTTAGATTAAGAAAATATGTACTAACATTATTTATTTGTGGAAAGAACATAAAAATGCATTGCATTCCTGAAAATTATGAACACAAGGCATATAAAAATCGATATAGCAGGAAAAATGTGCTTGGAAATGTGTTGTATAACCATTTTATTTGGTTTTAGTGTTAAAAAAAAAAGACTGGAAAAATTAGAAACTATGTGAAATCAAATTTGACTGATTTTCCCAGTAATAATTTTTTTGCCTAAAAAAAAAAAGATTGAAAATCTGTGGAAGTTTTTTATTTTGGGAATGGGAGAAACAATGTGAAAAATGTCACTGAATCAACTAGAATATGACCTGTGTTCAACTGGAAAGTCAACACTGGAAACATAATATTTCTATGGAAAAGTCAGTTCCATTTCAATAATGTGGTAAAAACAAGGAAACATTTTCAATGCCATTGAAGGAATTCTTAATACCGTAATAGAAATGTATTCATGCTGTGGAGAGAAAAGTCATGTTCAACACCTTGGCACACAGCTAGGTTGAAGATCCAACTCTTTTCATGTGCACCTGTTTGTCTTTTAGGTTAGAGTACCAATGAAAGAAGGCTAATAAAGCTTTATTTATAACAACTCAAATGGAACTCATACCTACCAGTCAGCAGACCTTCCCTCTGTTCTTCCTAAATAAGCATTTGCCCTTGATTCTTAATACTTTTGTTATTTAATTTTATTTAATTCATTGATATAATCCAGAAGTGAAATTCAGCAGGTTCTAGCAGGTTCACTAGAACTGGTAGTAAATTTTTTAAGCAGTTCAGAGAACCTATTGTTAGAAGAAATCTCCTTTTTTTTCTCCACTTTACAGGGTTAATCCTGTAAGGAAGGCAGGAAAAAAATATTCTGGTGTTATTTCTAGCCTAATCTTTATTGCCCTGCTTACAGAAACTGCCCACCCAGTCACATGACCCCCCCAGCCACACCCACCAAGCCACACCCACAAAACTGGTAGTAAAAAAAAATTGAGTTCCACCACTGATACAATCAAAGACTTTCCTATGGCAATTTAGAATAAAATCTTGGTATGTTTGAGCTCACAAGACATTTCTTGTCTAGGGTTCAAGTCAACTGATCAGTAGTTTCACTGTAAGTAAAAATCACATCAGAGCTGCTCGGAATTTAAATATAGCTCCAAACAAACAACCAGTCACATGACAAACTGACAAACTGACCAAACTGACCAAACTGACCAAAGACTTTCATAAGCTAAGAGAACAGGACAAGAAAATCCTAGTGATGATGTTGGTAACAAAATGTTTAACAACTAAACTGAAACAAGCTTGGAGAGCTAACCACTGCCAAAATGTAAAACCAAAGCTATAGTATTTTCTATTATTTTGACATCAGAGCTAGTCTATCAGTGCTAGAGATATGTAGACCTTATAGGCCATGGGTGTCAAACTGGTAGCATCACATTGCCGACACATGATGTATCACAATATTTTTCCCCTTCACAGAGCTGGGGTGGGCATGACCTGCATGTGACACATCCAATTCACTAGCCGCCAGTTTGACACCCCTGTTATAGGCAATCTGTTCAGCTAGAAATTGTTGCTCATCTCGAGTTCATGCTTTTTTCTCTCATTCTCATTTGTCTGTCATAGTTTTGTTCACTGTTTCAAAATCTGTAAAAGAGAAGACAGTTGGGGGACAGAGTCAAAATGCTTATCAGTAATTGGGTAGTAGAGATGTTGGTGGTATTGAAACACCCTAAGTTAACGTGAAATGGTCTTTATACAACCAAAGGTATTGAAAGCTCCACTGTAGGAATAGGACTTCAGGATCAACTGAAGGGATAATGGATAAGTTTAAATAAAATGGGGCTTTTAGTCTAAACATATCATTTTTTTACTTTGACTACATGCACTTTTATGTTTTTATAAACACTTTTTTCTATTCAGCTTTTGGACTGAAAAATGTTAGATAAATACTAGTGGACTCTGAAAATTACATGGTTCTTCCTACATGATTGGTTTTGATTGATATAGTCTGACTGATACCATTTTGCTGGAAAATAAATTCATAATAGATTTCTTTGACATTGTTAGCCCTAGAGAACAAAAAAATAAAAGAAATCCTCCACCTGGTATTATATGTAATTTCAATATAGAATAATTTCTTAACTTTTCTTTTTTTTTTTTTAATTTTTT
>JAEANM010016864.1:1164-13136 GCA_017656035.1 Myanophis thanlyinensis
AGTATATGTGCTGCCGAAGCGAGCACAAATTCAAGTCTGTCTTGTACAGTATATAAAGGTTCATATCAGTGTAATTGTACTGTTATGGTGAAATAATGTAACCTGCAAGTATGCCCGTTATTTTTATATCCATGGTGGAGGATCTCAGACCTCTGTGTTTTTTAAATCATAGTATTAAAATACATTAAAAATCTTTTCAATAAATTATCTGATTTTCCTCTTTCTTTGTGGTGCATGATGGGAAGGGACGTATGCAAATACACACACCCCTTTGGTATTATCGCTTAAAGTTTGGGTAGGCATTAAGGTCAGAGGTGCTCATCCTTATTAAGAACCTGAAAAAGAAACGGGAATTTGAGTTTTCGCAGCAAAATACGCTTCAGAGGATTAATTTTTTTCTGGGGTGAGCTTTTAAAATATTTTATTTCACTGGCATGAATATCAGGCACTTCATTAGACGGCGTTAAAGAGAAGCCCATGCTTTGGCGCATGCGCACGGGAGCTGGACCGCATGGATGGTTGGGGTGAGTAGGGGGATATGGAAGAGTTCATTTGGGGAGAACGAGGGGGGAGGAGAAGCAAGAACGAATGTTAAAAATCTCAACATTTTAAAGCTAATCTCGGAAGATATTTTTGCTGCACAGCTTTTTAAATACTGTACTTCCAGAGTAATTTCCTCCCTGGCATCGTTTGTTGAGGCATTAATCTTTTAGTGCCATTATACTGGATACAAAGCAGTGATAACTGGTTTGGGGTTTTGGTAGCTTGTGGGATCCTATGGATTTAATACGAGTTTAGCAAGCATTTGACAGGGTGCTCCATGTAGTTTCTACAGGTAGTTCTCGACTTACAATTGTTTGTTTAGTGACCGTTCAATGGCACTGAAAAAAATGACTTATAGCCGTTTTTCAAAGTAGTTTTGTAGCATCCCCATGATCATGTGATCAAAATTCAGAGGCTTGGCCACTGGTTCATATTTATGACGGTTGCTATGTCCCAAGGTCATGTGATCCCCTTTTGTGATCTTCTGACAAGCAAAGTCTTCTGACAAGCAGACTCAGAGTCACTTAACAACCAGGTTACCAGCTTATCAACTGCAGTGATTCATTTAACAACTGTGGTAAGAAAGTCGTAAAATGGGATAAAATTCACTTAAAAATGTCTCATTTAACAAATTTTGGGCTCCGTTGTAGTCATAAGTCGAGGCCTACCTGTATTGGCAACTTAGATCAATGTGTGATCTATTAAAGAAAAAACACAAATGTGTTCATAACAATATTCAAAGAGTAATCGATTGATTTCATTATACACCAAGTCACTGTTGAGTCTAACTGACCATCACAGAAGGGACAGAATAGTCCTTATGTTTTAAAAATCAAATTGGGATAAACCTGGAATAATAAGGCATTCAATGGGGAGCTACAGGTTTGTCCCTGGAACTGGTACTCATTAACGTTTTCATGAATGACTTGAGTGAACAGAAGGAAGGAAGGCCTCTCACGTTTAGGACCATCATATCTAGGCTGCAAAAATCTAGATTGGTGTTTCTCAAACCTGGTGATGTCGAGATCTGTGGACTTCAACTCCCAGAATTCCCCAGCTGTGAGATAGTGGGTACCTAGCTTAGTGGCGATGCATCTGAAAAGATTTTTGGAATTGTCACTGATCTTAAACTGCGTATGCTTCAGCAACGCAACATAGCTGGGAAAAAAGAGGAAATGCAGTTTTGGGCTACATTGATAGAAGTACAGGTCCCAAATTATAGGAAATGCAGTTTCTATGATATACTGCATGCACAAAGTCCAAGTTTAATTAGGGCATTGGAAATAAGACTTTCATAAGGAGAGATTGAGGAAACCAGATATATTTAGTTGGGAGAAGAGACAGCTAAGGAATGGAAATGATAATGCTTTTTAAATACTGTACTTGGAGGAAAGTTACAGTGACAAGGATCAAGATTTCTTCTCACTCTCCCCGCACAAAATACTGGAAGAACTTCCTAACACGAAGCACATTTTGACAACTAAAGCAGAGACATGGTGGGATCTTTTCATGGAATGTGTTCAGGCAAAGACTGAGCAGGGAATGCTTTAATTTGATGCGAGGGCTGGTTTTGATTGCCTAATTAAAGTTCTGATTCTTGTTTGTATGAATACTTATGGCTAAAACATATACCCAGTTGTGATAAATGCAATTTAAAACCATGAATGGCATTCAAATCAAATTGCAGAAAAGGAAGGAAGGAAGAAAAGTAACAACGGAAGAAAATATTTGTAGGTCAGGGTGGAAGTGTGGAATCTTTGTGCTCTCTTTTCTTACAGACGTTGGATAATGAAATGACTGCGGAAAACAACCAAGCTCAAGAGGGCACCAGGGACTTCAAAGAGAAGTAAGATTCATTTCCCCAATATCTACAACTACCTTACATACAACTTTTTCAGCTATATCTACTATTGTGGCCAGGTTGATTTGATCCAGTAGTTTAGAGATATCTTGGGTGGGGGTGGGGGTTGGGGTTGAGAGGGAAGGCAGGCGTTGGAGGCAAACCACAAAAGAGTGTTGGGACATCAGTTTGGCTCCTTTTGGATGTGCATCATTGTTTCGCAGGCACGTATGACATGATGGAGCTTGAATTGTGACAGGTTGATGGTGCTTTTCTCCTTTTGACAAAAGCAGAGGACTTTGTGGATGTTTTTGTAAACATGCCTGGATAATTAAAAAAAGAGGAGGTAAATGGAGGCAAAGTTCCAAAAAGAGGGAAATGTGATTTTATTTCACATACAGGGCTTTTGTCTTTGATTTAAAAAGAGCCTTTAATTCCAATTGATTCTACTTGTAAAAAAGTCCAACTCTCCACCAGCGACACATGATTTGGATTATGGTGGGCATCTGATGGAATTAATATAGTGAAGATTGGGAAAATATCTGCTGCCTTGTCTCTGTGTTGATGTTCCTTCTTCTGCCTTGCAGATGTGGAACAGTTTACTGCTTCCCTTTTGTCCAGGCTTGGTATTTGATTTCTGCACATGCAGAATATTGCAAGCAGCATATTTTAAGAAGTGGAGCAGGGGATGGCTGTTGTGATTCCCTTTGGTTTATCAGCTGGTATTTTATTCTTTGTGATAGTTACGGCAGCTTCCAACTGCAATTTTCTTCTAGGTAGCAGTTCCCTGCTATTAAACTGAGGAAGACACAATGGATCTGGCATATATCTGTGAGTGGGAGAAGCGTCCAAAGAGTAACCATTGCCCATCCATTCCACTGGTCTGTGCCTGGTCTTGTCGCAATTTGATTGCTTTCACCACAGATCTCAAAAATGAGGAGGAAAAAGGTATTTTTCCTACCATGGTATTACTACCATGCTTGCTTCTTTGCCATTGATATTACTCTTAGTCTTAATACATTCTGGAATATAAAGATAGTGCTGAAATTGTTTTAATATTTCAATACTGTTTTAAGATTTTAACCAAAAGACTGTGACATGCCTTACGTTTGAAAACTGACAGGATGACTTAGGGCTAATCACCAGGTTGTTGGGAGTTATAGTCCCACTTTCGGCAACAAAGACAGCTGGGTGACTTCGTGCCAGTCACACTCTCTCAGCCCAACCTACCTCACAGGGATTGTTGTTGTAGGGAAAAGAGGAGGAAGAGGAGGAAGCATTGTATGCCACCTTGAGTTATTTATGAAAAAATAAAGGTGGGATATAAATAAATAAAAGTTGCTCACAAACAGGAGGAAGGTCTATTCGGTATGTTCACTGACTTATATATAAAAATAATAAAGGCAGGGTATAGATAGATAAATAAGAGAATATGAAGAATTGGATAATCTTGTACCAAACATAGGGGTCAGCCCATCCAATAGCCTCAGTCTGATAATGGTGAATTTATTGTATTTTCTTGGCTATCACAGAGAATTGGGCACATTACATAAATTCATGGATGGCTCAATGGAGCCTCCAGAGAGAATCTGCTCTTGAATCCTAGATGGGCAACAGACCATAGTTGTTGCTTTCTCCATCATGAAGGGTTTTGGTGCTGAGGACAAAGATCCAGGCTACTGGCAGATCTTCATGTTATTTTGAATACAGGTTCTCCTCGACCACAATTGAGCCTAAATTTTCCGTTGTTAACTGAAACATTTGTTAATGTTAAAATGGAGTTTTATCCCATTTTACGACATTTCTTACCACAGTAGTTAAGTGAAATTGTTAAGTTAATAACTTGATGGGTTCAAAATGAACCTGGAATCCCCATTGATTTTGCTTGTCAGAAGGTCACTAAAGGGGATCACATGACTCTAGGACACCGCAACCGTCATAAATACGAACCAGTTGCCAAGCATCTGAATTTTGATCACAGGGCCATGGGGATGCTGCAAAGGTTGTAACTCTGAAAAATGGTCGTAAGTTACTTTATTCAGGGCCGTTGTAACTTTGAACAGTCACTAAATGAATTGTTGTAAGTCGAGGACAACCTGTAGTCCAGTGTAGATGTGGGCAACTAGCATGGAAAATCTGTCCATTATTATTATTTCTCCATTTAGAGCTGGAAGTGAGTCTAGAGCAGAGGGAATCTGAGAAGGAGATTGCCCCGAGCCTCCCTCAATCTTATTTGCCATCTCATTCATTCTACCTGATCTCCAAGCCGCTGCAGTTTTTATTTCTAAATAATATTTTCTCCCCTCTACTGCTTTCTCATCCATCTATGTCACTTTTTCTCCTTTCATTTCCTTCCTCAGACCTCACTCATATGGTCCACATCCTTGACACAGAGCATCCGTGGGACGTCCACTCCATCAATTCTGGACACATTGAAATAATCACCTGCCTGGAATGGGATCAGTCAGGTAAAGAAGGACAGCTGTAGCTTGCCGCACCTGTTTGATATGAAGACTTTGGGTTCATTTCATGGCACTTGCAAACAAAAAGTTGTCTCCACCACTGGGTTGCCTGGGAAGATCTTAGTTTTTCCAAAAGACGTGAAATGTCAGGATGAGTTGATGAAATTGATATTAAAGATCCACTTCTTCAGGCTGGTACTTTTCAGATTGATTGGAGAGAGTGCCAAGATGGGGAAGGGTGGTGTCAAGGCTCCAACTAATGAATTCAAGCAAATCAGAACTCTGAGACTTGGCTTCTTCTCAACGGTCCTCTTTATTGAGTACATCATATGGAAAACCAATTCTAAATCTTTCCCGCAGTTTCCGTATAATTAAACTAGGAAATAACCCCATCCCAAAGTGTCATAGGTCACATTGGCCAGTTGGGTTAATTGGCGGGCTCTTCAGGCACTCCTTCACCAATCTTATCTGTTGCCAAGTAGAGATGACCTTGGTTCTGAGGAGGAAGCTCTTTGTTTTGTCTAGCAATGCATCCCAATCTCCTTCCCCCTCTGTGTGGCAGCTGAGGAAGAGAAAGATGGCTGCGGCCAGGTTCAGGTCAAAGTTGACAGGTGGCTTATATTATTAGATACCCAGCTGACCTTGACTGATCCTAGAAGCTATTTCAACGGGAAACCACCAGCAAACTTCACAGTTGTAGATTATTCACAAAATATCTTAAAAGAAAGCATGGGCAAACCATGTCTAGGTTGTTGCCGAGATGATTACATGGCTATGTCCATGTAAAGGAGCATGAAATTGACTTTGATGAAGGAATACAAGGATCATTAGCAGATTATAAATGACAATTCAATCCTGGAAGGGAGAAGAGGACATGAGAATGAGACTCAAAATAACCCTACCCTACTGTTTGGTATAAGAGGGTACAAGAAAATTGGCAGCCTTTCAAGATTCTGTTGTTATATCCTATGGTGATAAAATATCATTTTGCTAAGCCTTGTGTTGTCTCTTTCATGATCTTCCCTAAATCAAAAAGTTGACAGTTCATGAGAGAAACTTGAAGACAACATTCAAATATGCGAGACCAGTTAATTCCATTTTACACCCAGAGAGTAGGCCTGTCCTTCCCTTGATTGGTATTCTGACTTCATTCTTTTTTCTTTTTCTTTTTGGCTGTAGGATCCAGGCTTCTGTCTGCTGATGCTGATGGGCACATCAAATGTTGGAGTATGATGGAGCACCTGGCCAACAGCTGGGAGAGCGCAGTGGGCAGTGAAGTGGAAGGAGACCCAGTAGTGGCACTTTCTTGGCTGCACAATGGGGTGAAACTGGCTTTGCACGTGGAGAAGGTAAATAGGCTAAATAAGGGTTGATATTCTACAGGTAATCTCTCAGCTTTCATCCATTTGTTTAGTGACCATTCTGGCTCTCATAATTTGGGTGCCTGGCTTGAGATTACAACATTGCAGTGAGCTGCAGTCACATGATTGTCCTTTGCTGCCTTCTCTGCCAGCTTCCTGCAAGCAAAGTCAATGCTGCGATGGTCGTAAGTGTGAAAAAACGGTTGTAAGTCACTTTTTGCAGTGACGTTATAACTTTGAACGGTCACTTAAATGAATGGTTGTAAATCAAGGACTACCTGTACTATTCTTGATAATCAACTCTCGCCTGCATTTCTTCTGTTTCCTTCTGTCCTTAGTCTGGAGCATCCAATTTTGGTGAGAAATTCTCCCGGGTTAAGTTCTCCCCATCGTTGACTCTCTTTGGGGGGAAACCTATGGAAGGCTGGATCGCAGTAACCATCAGCGGGCTGGTCACCGTCTCACTGCTGAAGCCCAATGGACAAGTGCTGACCTCCACAGAAAGCCTCTGCCGCCTGCGCTGCCGAGTGGCCTTGGCTGACATTGCTTTCACCGGTGGAGGCAACATTGTGGTGGCCACGTCCGACGGCAGCAGTGCCTCTCCAGTCCAGTTCTACAAAGTCTGTGTCAGTGTGGTGAACGAGAAGTGTAAGATTGACACGGAGATTCTCCCATCCTTGTTCATGCGCTGCACCACAGACCCAGCTCGGAAAGACAAATATCCTGCAATCACCCACTTGAAATTTCTAGCACGGGACATGTCTGAACAGGTGAGGTCTTTGGGGTTTCCTTCTCCAGAGTCCTAGCTGCCTCTGCCTTCCAGCTACTTGGCCATGTCTAGATTTAGCCAGTTGAAGATAGATCAGATACCAAAGAATAGGGAGAACCAGAGGTGAAATTCAGCCGGTTCTGGTTGTTAGAATAAATCTCCTTTTGTTTTTTTCCATTTTACAGGGTTAATCCTGTAAGGAAGGCTGGAAAGAAACATTCTGGTGTTGTTTCTAGCCTAATCTTTATTGCCCTGCTTACAGAAACTGCCCATCCAATCACATGACCCCTCCCCAGCCATGCCCACCAAGCCACGCCCACAGAACAGGTAGTTAAAAAAATTGAATTCCACCACTGGGGAGAATTCTATGCAGAAACATGGAAGGAATGGATTCTGTTAGTCCACAGAGTCAGTCCACATGGAAGGATGTGTTAGCAGGCTGTTAGTCCGAGACTTACGACCAGTTACCATATTTTTGGTGTATAAGACGCTCCTAAGTATAAGAGCGGGAGGAAAACAAGGGAAAAAAATCTGCCTCTGCCTGCCAGCAATTTGCCTCCTTGCAGCAAACAGCCAACAAGCCTGGTCAGTTTCAGCACAGCCTGATTTAGCATGAGCAACTGACTGGCGGTTGGATCTGCCTCCCGGAATACAGACGATCAGCTGCGGGGATCACTGTGGCCTATTGCCGCCTATCGCTGCCTCTGTGTGCCCCATTTCGGCCTGTTTTTTCAGCCCTTTTTCAACCTGTTCTTCAGCCTTTTTTTTTCAGGCCATTTTCGGCCCAAAAAAAGGCAGAAAAACAGGCTGGCGGGTGGGCGGGGCTTCGGCAACATTCACTGTATAAGACGCACAGACATTTTCACCCACTTTTGGGGCATTGGGGTAAGTGCGTCTTTTACACCGAAAAATACGGTACTTAGTTATTGCCCCTTTCAGGAGGTAACTGGGTTTGTTTTTTCCCTGAAGATGTTTCGCTCCTCATCCAAGAAGCTTCTTCAGAACTGATGAGGAAAAAAAAAAGAACCTTTGGGACAACCATGACCTGGATGACTGAGAATCTCTGTGGGCAGTTGCTTAGCAACTGTTCATAGTTGCAACAGATCTCCACAGGAATACTTAGGACCCAGTTCCGAAGTTCTGATGGCTTCCCTCTGCCCCAAGGCCATAGGACCATATGTGCATTCGGCAGCTGGCCTCTATTTATGGCCATTTATAGTGGCTGGTGGTCATATGACTACATTTTATAACGTTTTTGCTGAAAACCAGCTTTTACATCCCTTTTTGGCAAAACTGGCTTTGGTCAAACAGTGGTTTCATTGACTGACCGCAGCGTTTGCTTAATGACTGCTGCGAAAAAAGGTTGTAAAATCGGGTCGGTCAACCTGGGTGACCCATTTTATTAGCATCACAGCTGATGACCATAATGGGCAATCTCCATTAGAGTTATAAGTTGACGGACACCTGTACCATGGAAAAGAAGCAGAGAATTGCTTTCGTCCCAGGAGCGTCATTCCTTCATGGATTATTTTTGGAGAATGATTGTATCTTGGAAGTGAGCAAAAAGCATAGATCAGCATGGATAGAGCCCCATGCTTAGTCTTCACTCAAGTGCATAACTGCACACACACATGTACCTATGCAATCTCTCACATCTATTTACCGTATGTATAGAGAGACTGTCTACTCACCATAATCTCTGCCTTCCTCTAATCCAGGGATGTCAAAATTGATTTCATTAAGGGTTGCATCAGGGTTGTGTTTGACCTGGGGGGGGGGGGGAGCAGGATGGGCATAGCCAGCTCAATGTCACTCGTGTCGGGGGCGCCTGTGGTGGCCCGAGCACTCTGCCAGCAAAAACGAGCTCCTGAGCTCTGTTTTTGGCTGCCACGGATTCCTGCAAACCTCTGCCAGCAAAAATGAAATTCAGGAGGGCCGCATGCAGGACGAAGCACGTGCTCCAGAGGTGAAATTCAGTAACTTCTAGCAGGTTCACTAGAACCAGTAGTAAATTTTCTAAGCAGTTCGGAGAACCGGTTGTTGAGAGATTTGACGTTTGGGCACTCAGCCTCTAAAAGATTCGCCATCACTGTCCTAGGGTTTGCTGCCAAATAGGCAAGTACAGAATACTGTATCGAGCCCATTTTTTAAAAAAGTTCTTACTTGAATCATTGGTTATCTTTTAAACAGCTAATTTGCACTATAAAATGCCAGGCTGATTTAACAACAACAAAAAAAAGAATTTGTGGGTTTGCAAACTTTCCAGATCAATTGAGTATCTTGTTTATGACCTTTATCTTTCCATCTCATAATTTAGATGGCTCTTATTACAGTAGGTTTATATTAGTCATGTTCTTTTGTATCTATGAAGTAAGTGGGCATGACCTCCCTTAACCCAGTTGAACATCATAATCAGAGGGATCTGCAGCAGAGGTGAAATTCAGCCAGTCCTAGCAGGTTAGCATAAAACCAGTAGTAAATTTTCTACGCAGTTCGGAGAAACAGTTGTTAGAAGAAATCTCCTTTTGTTTTTTTTCCACTTTACAGGGTCAATCCTGTAAGGAAGGTAGGAAGGTGTTGTTTCTAGCCTAATCTTTATTGCCCTGTTTACAGAAACTGCCCACCCAGTCATATAATTCCCCTCAGCCACACCCACCAAGACACACCCACAGAACCAGTAGTAAAAAAAAATTGAATTCCACCACTGGCGTGCTCACAGAACCGGTTGTTAAATCGGTTGTAACCCACCACTGATTCTTCTACCTGACCTTTCCTCCTTCTCCAGATGCTGTTGTGTGCCTCCAGTCAGAACAGTAGCATTGTGGAGTGCTGGTCACTCCGGAAAGAAGGACTGCCAGTTAACAATATTTTCCAGCAGATTTCTCCCACAGGTAAGTCAGGTAGCAGATGTAGAAAGAATTCAGCAGAAAATGGCTTCTTCTTCTCAGGTTGACGTCATCCTGGATTCCTGAATGGTCTGATTGAAATCTGTGAGTTACAATTCTAAAATATAGGCAGAATCTTGTGGGATCAGGACAAAGTCTTCTGGGGATTGGCCCAAAGTCAACCAGCCAGCTTTTGTGCCTAAGGCAGGACTAGAATTCACAGTCTCCTAGGGATTGGCCCAAAGTCATCCAACTGTGTCTTATGCCTAAGGCAAAACTAGAATTCTGTTTATCCCATATGAATAACTTCCTTGTTTTTCGTGGATGTGGTTGTGTTGCCATTGAAAAAATTGCTCTCTTCTTTCCAGCTTTCCTTCCATTTATCTCCCTTATTATAAACTCATTTCTTTTCAGCTTTCCTTCAATTTATCTCCCTCATCACAGCTCAGCAGGAGCAATTTTTCTAACCGAGAGCAATCAAACCCACAGGTGATGTTTAATTGTTGTCTTTGCACAGGAAATCACCTGGCAACAGATTCTCATCACAGCCATTTCCCTCTGGAAACGAGCTTCTTTTGATTCTTCCCTGGGGCGAGTAGCTGTTAAATTGGTACATCTTGACCTGGCAAATTCGAAGCTGAATTTCCGTTCCTTTTGCTTAGAAACAATACATTTGATAAGTTTGAAGAAGAGGCTAGTATCACGTTGGGAAAAAAAATCCTAGGGGGCCTGTGTGTAAAATACATAGATTTTCAGACCGTGCAATGTTCCTTCAGCTGTGGTGTCTGAATACAAGGAATGCATGAAAACTAGTTTTATATATGCATCTTAGTTCAGTTTGCTTTTCTGGATGCAAAGTTATTTATTTACCAAATTTATATGCTGCTCATCTTGTGGTACAAGGTGACATAATACACTCACACAGTCCAGACCTGAAATTCAGCAGATTCTAGCAAGTTCACTAGAACCAGTAGTAAATTTTCTAAGCAGTTCGGAGAACCGGTTGTTAGAAGAAATCTCCTTTTGTTTTTTTCCACTTTACAGGGTTAATTCTGTAAGGAAGGCAGGAAAGAAACATTCTGATGTTGTTTCTAGCCTCATCTTTATTGCCCTGTTTACAGAAACTGCCCACCCAGTCACATGACCCTCCCAGCCACATCCACCAAGCTATGCCCACAGAACCGGTAGTAAAAAAATTGGAATTCCACCACTGACACAGTCTCTTCCAAACCAGGCATCTCCAGAAATTTCAGGACTACAGTTCCCTGAACTCTGAGCAGCCAGCACACCCAAAGAATTCTCAGTATCCCTGCTGCTCAGAATTCTGGGAATTCAAATCCCAAACACATTTAGAAAGTTTGAAAGTCGCAGTAATCTGATTGTGCTAAGCGGAAAGGAAGGAAGTTCCAGTACCAAATGCTTTTTGCAGTACTTTAATTATCCTCTTCCTCTTTATTTCTAAGTTGGGGACAAGCCGCCGATGATCTTGAAATGGCGTATCCTTTCAGCCACTAATGACCTGGACCGAGTTTCGGCTGTGGCATTACCCAAACTGCCAATTTCTTTGACCAGCACCGATTTGAAGGTAGCAAGCGACACCAAGTTCTATCCAGGTTTAGGTGAGAAAAGTTTTTCTTGGATAGTCTGTGTAGTCTTCTCTGATAAGCAAAAAAACCCCTAGTTCTGTGGTGATGCAGTTGTTATAATGTGGTATGACAGGCTACTTCTGCTCACAACCAGGAGTTCGATGCTGATGGGCTCAAGGTTGACTCAGCCTGCCATCCCTCTGAGGTCGGGAAAATGAGGACCCAAATTGTTAGGGGCAATATATGGACTCTGTAAACAGTTTGTTTGTTTGTTTGTTTGTTTGTTCGTTTGTTCGTTTGTTCGTTTGTTCGTTCATTCATTCATTCACCGCCCCCTCTCCCTAGGGACTCGGGGCGGTGAACAGCCAATAAAAAACAGAACACAAAATACAAATACAATTTAAAAGTCAGTTAAAATGATTAAATAAAGGCTGATAATTTAAAACAATATTTAAAATTCAATTTAAGAACTTAATTAAACAAACCCACAATTTAAAACAAATTAAATATAAAATTTAAAATTTGA
>JAEANM010016865.1:0-13136 GCA_017656035.1 Myanophis thanlyinensis
GACTTCAACTCCCAGAATTCCTCAGCCAGCATGCGCTGGCTGAGGAATTCTGGGAGCTGAAGTCCACAAGTCATAAAGTTGGCAAGCTTGGAGACCCCTGTTCTAGTCCAACCCCCTGCACAAGCAGGAGACCAGACCATTTCAGACAAGAGGCTGTCCAGTCTCTTCTTTAAAACCTCCAGTAATGAAAAAGCACCCACCACTTCTGAGGGCAAACCGTTTCCCCAGTTAACTGTCCTCGCTGTTAGGAAGTTTCTCCTTAATTCCACGTTGCTTCTCTTCTTTGATAAGTTTCTGTTCATTGTTTCTTGTCTTGCCTTCTAGTGCTTTGGGAAATACTAAGTTGAACCCCACCCTTATCCCCTCTTACTTTGTGGCATCCCCTCAAATACTGGGATGCCGCTATCCTATCGGGTTAAGAGTGAGGAGCGACATCCAGCGTGCGCCTCCCACCTAGCCTGCGGGAAGGAGAACCATCTGCACGTCGCCATCACGTGAACCGAGAAGGACGGGCTCTAGGACCGCGGGGCTTTCTCCGCCCAGACTCCGCCTTTAGCAAACCTCCGGGCCGAGGTAGCAAGATCGAGTGGTCGCGGCGTTTGCGCACGTCCTTCTGGATCGCTCAGCCGCTTTATAAAAGGGGCGCGAATCCCTTTGTCCTGCAGAGCTCGGTTCCTGCTTCAACAGTGCTTGAACGGAATCGGTTCCACCACCTTTTCTTTCTTTTTTTTCCTCCCTCGCCTTGGATCGCCTCTTCCCTCCTTCCTTGAGTTGAAAACAGTCGAGGGATCGACTCGCTGCTTGCTGATCCTCCGCCTCCAGCAAGATCTCCTTGGGCCGGACGAATTCTTCCTCTCCGCTCCGCCTCTAACCCACCGCAGACATGGACTCCCAGATCCGCCAGAACTACCACCGCGACTGCGAAGCTGCCATCAACCGCATGGTCAACATGGAGCTGTACGCCAGCTACGTCTACCTCTCCATGGTGGGTAAGGGGCAGCAGGAGGCACAGGGCAGTCTGTGTAGAGGCAGTTTGGTCCAATGGTTAGCCAAGAGTTCTAGTCCCGGATAAGCATGCAAGTCAGCTGGGAGGCTTCAGGCCAGTCCCTTTCTAGTTTGACCCTGCCTCACAGGGTCGTTGTGGGGAAAATGGGAGGAAGGTGAAATGCGATAGAACAGAATGAATAGAATAACAAAGTTGGAAGGGACCTTGGAGGTCGTCTCTAGTCCAACTCCCTGATCAGACAGGAACCCTATACCAAGTATTAGGTATGTTCGGCGCTTACTTTATAAAAATAAAGAGGGATCTAGGGCAGTCTGCCTCGGTAATCCGCCACCCCCAGCCTGGTTTTGGATGATGGGAGTCACTTTATCCCGTTCCCCATCTGGAAGTCTGTGCAAGGCTGATAAAGAGAGGCGTAGTTGTGGCTCCACCGCGGGCGGCTGGCGCAGGAATCCGCTTTCTTAGCTAAGTAACCTAAGGCGCCTTTCTTTCGCTGAGCAACTTGTTCTCTAAGGAAATTGTTAGAGAATTAAGGAAAACAAATGGTGGCAACCGGAAGGGCTCAGAGCGGTTAGATTCGGGGAAGAGGCAAACAGCTAAGCCTAATCTCTGACTTTTGCACACGCACGTGCATTTTACACGCTTGGGAGCTCTGGAAAGCGAAGGGAAGGCACAACCAAATTCACGTATACCTCTCTATCTTAAACGGTAAGAATTAGCTTACCTGACGATGATGCATCTGGCAAAGTTTCAGTCCAGGCAATGTCTTTCAATCTTGCCAATTTTAAGATGCATGGACTTCCAACTCCCAGAATTTTCTAGCCCACAGTAAAGTCCATACATCTTAAAATTGACATGGTTGTAGACCAGTCTTGCTCAATCTTTTAACAACTTTTAAGATTGGAGGGGGTGGTGGCTGAGGAATTCTGGGAGTTGAAGTCCAACATATCTAAAAGGTTAAGAAACGCTGATCTAGACCCACAGCACACAAACTATATGCTGCCTCCTGACCAGTCCTGTGAGAATCTAATGGCTCGTCATGACAGTTTATAATCATAAAATGTTAATATTTTTATTCTTTTGTTTCATCTAACTTTAAGAAATGTTCTTCAGGTATGTCAAGTTTGAAGAACATCCGTTTCTTTAGGCCATCTCCATGCTGTCTGGGGAATTCTGAGAGTTGAAGTCTACTCATCTTAACATTGCCAAGTTTGAAAAACTCTGGTGCAGACTATAGATTAACCCTGTTGTTGCTACTACTACTCTTGTTCCAGCCTTGATGTCTTTTCTCATTTGTCCAAGGAGCCGTGTTGTATTCTTTTGGGTGGGTCCCCACCAGAAATACAGAGATAAGCCTACTGGAGCACAAAGACAGACTTCTTGTTTCTTTCTGCAGGCTTCGTACTTTGACCGGGACGATGTTGCTCTTGCAAATGTCTCCAGCTTCTTTCGGTCTCAGTCACATGAGGAGCGGGAGCATGCTGACAAGTTGCTGAAGTTTCAGAGTCAGCGTGGTGGCCGGGTCCTCCTACAAGACATCAAGGTATATAATAAGTATGGCCCAAACTTCTGCTTTTCTAAGAGATAGTGAGACAATATTATTTTTCAATCTGGGTGCCCTCCAGATGTTTTAGGCCCCCAAATCCTATCACTTGATGAAACACTGGGGAGAACATTGTGGGGGGAGGTGGAACATAGGGGCAAGTTTAGGCTTGGAAGAATGTCCCAGAAATGGCAAATCTGTCCAGGTGCTGAGAAATTAGGGAAAACTGTGCTTCAAAGAGAGTCCACCTTAATTAATTTATCTGAAGCACGACTGCGACTATTTCCTCTTATATTTTTTCCAACAATCCTTGGCTTACGATCACAATTGAGCCCAAAACTTCTGTTGCTAAGTGAGACAGTTCTAAATGGGTTTTGCCCCATTTCACAACTTTTCTTCCCTCAGTTGTTAAGTGAATCACTACAGTTGTTAATTAAGTAACAGGGTTCTTAAATGAATCTGGCTTTCCCATTGGCTTCGCTTGCCAGAAGGTTGCAAAAGTGGATCACGTGACCCTGAGAACCTGCAACCGATGAGTCAGTTGCCAAGCATCTGAATTTTGATCATGTGACTGTAGGGATTCTACAATGGTCATTAAGTGTGAAAAACAGTCAAAAGTCACTTTTTCCAATGCCATTGTAACTTCAAATGGTCACTAAATGAACTGTTGTAAGTTGAGGACTACCTGTATTTACCCCAGGTTAACATTAAATATCCTTTTTTGAGGTTAGTATAATTTCTGATTTGCTCGGTCTTGCCAGCTAGTTTAAGCCTATAGTCCTTATTATTTAGTGTGGCTCTGCTGAGTTTGATAGGAATTCTAATCACAGCAGATTTGGGGAAGGGGGTGTTATAGGATCATCCTTATATATCACACTGAGCCATAATGGCTACATTCATATAATGCAATCATCCTTGAATAACTGCTACTGATATTGCACAATGCAAGGGACCTACAAAGGTTCTGCAGATCCTTATAAATGTGGCTTTGCTTCAAGGACTGGAATTTTCTTTCGTTTTAGCCCCTGGGGATGATTTTTTTTTTGGTAAGGGAATGTGTGTTACGCCTGTTTGCACATGTTCCTTTCTTTTCTTTTCTTTTTTAAAGTGCTTTATATAATCTTCTCAGAATCATCAGGCAGTCACACAGACTTCTAAATTCAATAAACACATTTGACCATAAACTGACTATGCTATTTGGGTTCAATCAGGTCATGCATTAATGTGCATTTGGCTAGTCATGCAAACTCAAGACGTCTGAACCACTAGAAACTCATTATTTATTTGTGTTCCCTCTTCATTATTTTTACAAATAACTCAAGGCGGCAAGCGTAGCCTGCACAATTTCCTCCTCCTAGTTTCCCCATCACAACAAGCTTGTGACATGTGTGGAGCTGAGAGAGAGTGACTAGCCCAAAGTCACCCAGCTGGGTTTCTTGGCTAAAGCAGGACTTGAACTCAGGGTCTCCTAATTTCTAGCCTGGCGCCTTAGCCACTAGACCAAATTAGGCATTGTTGTTTATGTACAATGCAACTTTGGTGTGTTAACTCTGGCCTAGCATAACAGGTAAATAGCAGCCCTTTGCCAGCCCCTCACTCCACCCCAGCCTTGCCGAAGTTGTTGTTGTGGGATCAAATGTATCCAGCCATACCTAAACAAGGTGCTTTCCCTCCACAGAAGCCTGAGAAAGATTCCTGGGTGGGCACCCTGAATGCCATGGAAGTAGCACTCCAGCTGGAAAAGAGCGTCAACCAAGCCCTTCTGGATTTGCACCATTTGGCGAGTGACCAGGGAGACCCACACGTGAGTCTTATGGGGGTGTTGAGATTGGGGGTTATGATCAGGATTCTTCCCCTTCGCCTCCAAATTCCCACCAGGTGCTCATGTCACCAGTCGAAGTAAAATTCCTTTGCACACAAAAAAATAGTTGGCTGAAATGCTCTTTTACTTCATGCAAGGGAAAAACAGAAGAGTAATGTAGCTGTGCGATGGCGGTGGAGATAAGAGAACAAATCAGCAGTAAGACTCCATTCTGTGATTTAATAAGGATCAACAAAAGTGCCTTTGAAGCAGTTAAACCTGAGAGTTGGCACCGGTCCAATTTGAGCCCTCTGCTAGAATATCACATACTTATTTTAGAAGTAAACGCTCAAAGTGAATGAACCGAACGTGTGGTTAGAATGATGCTGACCGTAGAGCAGAGTTTTCCAAACCGTGGCAACTTAAAGATGGAGTGGACTTCAACTTCCAGAATTCCCCAGCCAGCATGGAGAATTCTGGGAACTGAAGTCCATGTGTCTTAAAGTAGCCAAGGTTGGAAAATTCAGCCTTAGATACTGAGACCGCAAGCAGTGCCGTGGTGGTACTCAGCCTGGTAACGGTGGCAACGTTTGGCCCCACACCTGCCCTTTCCTGTCCTATATCCAGAGGTGGGATTCAAACAGTTCGTGCCTATTCGCTAGAACCAATTGTTAACTTTCAGAGAAATGCTGGTTCAGCTGGTCATTAGGGCAGAGAACCGGTTGTTAAATTATTTTAATCCCACCACTGCCTATATCCCCGTCTTTTTTTTCTTTCTTGCTCACCTGAATTGCGCAGCACAGCTGTTTTGCGCACCTCCACAGCCTTCCTACTCACCCGGGCTACCTCTGCTAAGGAAAAACTTGCAGTTTAGAAGCTGTGCACCGAACCGTTAGTAAAACCAGTTGGATACACATTTCACTGCATTTCGTACCATGTATGACTGTGCATGTGATGAATAAAATTTGATTTGATTCCACTACTGAAGCAGTGTACAACTCTTTATCATCTTGTGTTTCTTTCCAGCTGTGTGACTTCTTGGAATCTCACTACCTGGATGAACAAGTCAAAGCTATCAAAGTCCTGGGCGACTACATTACCAATCTCCGGCGTTTGGGTACAACCCAGGGAGGGCTTGGAGAATATCTCTTCGACAAGCACACCCTAGGAGAGAGCAGCAGCAGCTGATTATTTCACCTTCTCCCCAATTCCTGGGAGTCACTTCCCATGAACCCAAAAAAACCAGACCACGCCCATCATTTTTGCTGTGCCCCAGTCAAGGAGGGCTCTTACCTGCCATCTCTCAGTTGGCATGCTTCCAATAAATAAGGGTTCATCTGTTTTACTTTTCTGTCTGTGTGTTACTTGTGCATAGAAAGCTGGCTAACTATGGGCCAGTCACCCAGCCCAAGCTACTTCACGGGACTATAATGGTGGGGAAAATGAAAGGAGGGACATTAGGTTTATTTGCTACCATGAGTTACTTATAAAGTAATAAAGGCAGGTTAAAAAAAATCTAATAAATAAAATAGATAAATGTTATTTTCTTTAGATGGAGTTTCATGAAGATTGGCCTCCAGCAATAATTAAGTTCTGTTGCCTGAAATCTTCATGAGTTAAAATGCATCTTATAATCTAACTCTTCAAAAGGAAATAGGGAATTTTTAAGTGGTGGGCAGATGCTTTGTCTCTGGACTGCATTATTCTGAAGCTTTAATTTATTTATTTTGGCTGTCGATATAGCCCTAGGCTGCAATGATTTCTTGTCTTCTACACAATGGAATGTGTTCGTATAGTAGCTTAATTTATATTGCAGGTATTAGGTGTCAAATTACCCATCCTATTTTCTGATTCTTCGGGCTAAACTATAAATCCATAATGTGTGCCTTTGCACGGGATCATATACTTCAGTGGGAGAGAAAAGGAAAACAAATGTTTATAGATCAGCTAATATGTTGTCTGCAACATTCCTAATGTTCAAATTCCTTTGTCACAAACCCCTTAATGTTCCCTTTCCTTGAATAATTCTTAACATGACTGTCAAATTTTAACCCACATTGTGCAAAGCAAATGCTCCAGATAATACCATCACAAGTAAATATATAGACGGCCAGATATAAAGCTAGAACATATGATCCAATATGCAGAAAAATTAAGTAAATTAAATGAGGGAGATATCAAACTAAGTTTAGACTCCAATTTAATGGGACAGATTTAATAGTTGGCTTGAACAAAGGGCTTCTTTATATTCTATAGGACTTTAATTATGCTCTACTGTAGTTTAATTACTGAAATATTTTAACTACAAAAAGGAACAAACTATTACTAGGACATATTAAGATTTTATTATAAATGAAAGCAAACTTTAAATGTGGAATGATACATATCTGTTCTGGTTATTTAAGAAAGAAAAATAAATTAAATGTAGCCCTGATTGAAGTTCATGAAATGCTGAACTGTATGGAGGACACTTTTCTCTTATTACAACCTGGACTGATTAACAGTAAGCATAGTATCAAAAACATCGTTAAACAATGCACAAGTATTTTATTCAGCAGTTACCTTTGGCAATTATACAAAGCCTTAAACTAGAAGAAATGAAGAATGAACCTACTATTGCTTAACAGTCTGACTCCACAGACGAAAGAAATGTAACTACCACAGATTGAAGACAAATTGCAAGGGAGATCATTTCTTTATTTAATGCTGGATTTTCAAAGAGGTTGCTTTTATGAGGGGCGCCTGCCAGTGGTGGAATCCAATTTTTTTTACTATGGTTGTGGCTTGGTGGGCGTGGCTGAGGGAGGTCATATGATTGGATGGGCAGTTTCTATAAGCAGAGCAATAAAGAATAAGCTAGGAACAGCACCAGAATGTTTCTTTCCTGCCTTCCTGACAGGATTAACCCTGTAAAGTGAAAAAAACAAAACAAAAGGAGATTTCTTCTAACAACCAGTTCTCTGAACTGCTTAGAAAATTTACTACCGGTTCTAGTTAATCTCCTAGAACCTGCTGAATTTCACCTCTGGGCCTTGCTACCATTTCAGAAGACAAAGTGAGTAGGTTTAGGTAACATTTGAGGAAGTGATATCTTGCTCATTCATTAGGCCTATCTAGGCTTTCTATTAAAAAAAATGTTCACCATGATGCGGTCAAGAAAGCGTTTTCGCTCTCTGAAGACCAACACGTAGAGACTGAGAGAAGTTTCTTTCCACAGGCAACATGGACTCTAAACCAGAAACCAGAAGAACACTCAAGACTATAACAGGAACACCTATTGTACCTCACTCCTAACTTTCCCAACTATTCCTAACTTACTCCCTAACCTACCTTCCCATCTTGTCTAGAGCATCCTACCAACAGCGGTCGTGGGCGGTCGCACAAGCATTTCACTGCATATTGTACTATGAATGACTATGTATGTGATGAATAAAATTTGAATTTGAATTTGAATTTGAAAAATGAATGCTGTATGGTTTTCATATTCTGCTTTTGCTGTTCCAGATAAAGCTGGCTGCAGTCAGAAATAGTATTCTAGACGAGATATGTGGGCATGAAGCCCAGCCTTGTGGGTTAGCTCTTTTCTTATTTTCCAGCCAAAGCACAATCAGTTTCAGACCCAAATGTGCTTTTTTCAGGAGGTAACAGGGCTTCCTTGTTTTTTCTTTTGAAGACGTTTCACTTCTCATCCAAGAAGCTTCTTCAGCTCTGACAGAATAGTGGGGATTGGAAGGATTTATATTCCTTGCAGACGGCTGGTCATTTGCATTCTTTTAGAGGGACGTTGAAGCACTTGGTGGTTTATCTGTGTCCTCAGGATCACCTGAAGAAGAAGAAGCTGAAGAAACTTCCTGGGTGAGAAGCGAAACATCTTCAAAAGAAAAAACAAGAAAGTCCAGTTGCTTCCTGGAGAAAAACACTTTTTGGACAACCATGACCTGAATGACTGAGAAGCTCTATAGAATATCAGTTTCAGAACACTCCATTGTTTCCTCCTCATATGGTCACAGATACACACTGTAAGACAATGACCCGAACCTTTTGGGCACCAGGGACCGGTTCCATGGGGAGAATTTTTTCCACGGACTGGAGGAGGCATTGTTTCACGGTTTGTGCAGCCCTATTTCTGGCATGCCACAGACCAGTGCTGGTCTATAGAGTGAGGAGTTGGGAGATCCCTACTGTAAGATGTTCAGACTTAAATGGGTGGTTTGTGGTCCTGCTAGTTTTATTTTTTAATGCATACATGTACTTCTGTACTTAAACCACTCTTTCAGTTCCTGAAAACCATTGTTACTTCCTTCTTATGTACAAATGGGCCATTTTGACTATTTTAAGGTTCCTTATTCACCCTGCAGCTGGGAAAGAGAATAATAAAAAACAAAACTATCATCATTTCACCAAGGCAGCTGTCGGCGGTGCCATCTTGATCAAGATGAAAATATTTACAGATCACTCATATCCTGGACATTAATTGTTTCAACGCCTACCCTCAAAATGATGCTATAGGGCACTGCACACAAGAACAATTAGACACAAGAACAGTTTTTTCCCGAACGCCATCACTCTGGTAAACAAATAATTCCCTCAACACTGTCAAACTATTTACTAAGTCTGCATTACTATTATTCTTCTCATTGTTCCATCACCCATCTCCTCCCACTATGACTATAACGTCGTTGCTTAAATCCTTACAATTTATATTGTTTATTGCTTCCTAGTATTATTTGCTTATTTAGTACCCTATGACTATCATTAATTATTGTGTCTTGTGATTCCTGACATATGTACAGTTTCCTCTTATGTACACTGAGAGCTTATGCACAGAAAACACTGGGAAAGATTAATAAAGAGAACAGGATAGCAGAGGACAAGATGGTTAGATAGTGTGCTTGATACAATGGGTATGAGGTTGGGCAAATGCTGGCAGACAGTGGAGGACGGGTGGGGGTGTGTTCAATGGTCCATGAGTTGTGAAGAGTCAGACATGATTTAGCAACTGAACAACAAAATTCACTCCTGAACACTCAAAAGGAACTTTTGAGACGTTGTTTGCTGAATCAAATGCTTTGGAGTCATTTCTCCCTCATTCCTGGCTGTCATGACATGGCTTGGTTGCAAGATGGCTGCTAACCTAATTGGATTTCAAATAATAGATGGTATTTTAAGAAGGCTTCTTACGGTCAGGGGAAGAAAAGACAAATACGATGTAGTTAAAATTATCAGATTATTTTAAAAAATGTTTTAAATTATGCCCCAGAGAAAAATTAAGGCATGAAAGAATTGACAAATTGCATGAATTTAACAAAAGGCATTGTATTGAATTGACCACTTTGTGATCTTTCTTGTCTCGGTTGTTAAGTGAATTATTGCAGTTGTTAAATTAGTTACACAGTTGTACAGTGTAATCTGGCTTGTAATGACTGCACTATGACTCCATTTACTTTGCTTGTAAGAAGTAACAAAAATGAGTTATGTGATTCTGGGATACTGCAAGTATCATAAATATGATCCAGGTGCCAAGCATCTGAATTTTAATCAAGTGACCATGGAGATACTGCAGTGGTCACAGATGTAAAAAACAGTGATAAGTCACTTTTTCCAAAGCCATTGTAACTTCAAATGGTCACTAAAAGAATGGTTGAAAGTCAAAGATTCCTGTACTGGATTGCTTGAGCCTTGGAACTGCCCAAAGCAGTGTTTCTCAACCTTGGCAACTTTAAGATGCATGAGCTTTTGGGGGACCTTTGCTCTGGAATTCGGGGTATGTGGGTGTTGAAGTCAACATATTTTAAAGATGCCAGAGTTCAGAAACACTGACCTAAAGATTGTGGAAGTTGATGACAAGTCTGGTTCTCAGTTATAAGGAGCAGAACTAACCAAAAATATTCCTCACCTCATGCGAAAGACCAGATGCACTCATCTTATCCACCCCATCTGCAGGATCTGGTCAACTAGTTGTTGGTTCATCATTGGTGACTGGGTCATATTTAGTGCAGAATAGGCCTGAGGCTATGTCTGTGAGCATGTGCACAAGCACATGTACATGTACACAAACCATTGTTCTTCAAGACAGGAGCAATCAGAGAAGGGCTAAAAGGAATTGGTAGCTCTTCCTAGATAGAGTAGAGTAGAGTACAGTACAGTAGAGTACAGTAGAGTACAGTAGAGTACAGTAGAATAACAGAGTTGGAAGGGACCTTGAAGATCTTCTAGTCCAATCCCCTGCTTAGACAGAAAACCCTATACCATTTCAGACAAATGGTTGTCCGATCTCTTTAAAAACTTCCAATGTTGGAGCACCTACAACTTTTGGAGGCAAGTTCTTTCACTTATTAATTGTTCTGTCAGGAAATTTCTCCTTAGTTCGTTTCCACCCATTGCTTCTTGTCCTGCCCTCAGGTGCTTTGGAGAATAGCTTGACTCCCTCTTTTTTGTGGCAGCCCTGAGATATCGGAAGACTGCTATCATGCCACCCCTAGTTTGCCCCCAATTCACTGGACCTAGCAATGCCCTGAGTCTATCAGGCCTAGAGATGCAGTCCTCTATGCAGGACAGATGGCTCCTACATTTCAGGGCTTTTAAGGAGTTGGTCACTGAACCAATTCTAGGGAGCCACCCAACAACAATAAAGGTTTTGTCTTCACCCCACTGGGATCCTCAAAAAAAAAAACCTTCATCTCTTCCAATTAAAAGAAAACAGGTAAGGTATGATGTGAAAAAAAATTACCTGAAACCCTTAATTGTAGCTAGACAACACTGAATCTAATGCAGTGTTTCTCAACCTTAGCGACTTTAAGATGTTTGGCAGCAAAGTTGGCTGGGGAATTCTGGGAGTTGAAGTCCAAACATCTTAAAGTCGCCAAGGTTGAGAAACACTGATCTAAAGGAACAAAAATTGTAGAGTCAAATACTGGGAGCTATTCCTATATAGCAAAACACTCATTAAACTGTGTCCTCATGAACACTCTGTTAAAAGCCTCCCCATAAATATTGCCCTTTAGACAAGTTGGGTTACCATTGATAGCAAATTCTAGCTTGCGTGACAAGAGGTGTGTCAGTGATAAAAACCTTGGAATTGCTATTCTTTGCACAATGTATCAAGCTTATCTCCTTGGACTTTAATCAGCTGGGAAACAATACATGTATTATATTGTTGCTTAAACCAATTACAAAGCCTTCACTCCCATTTCTCTTCTCCTTCACCTAGTTTTTATGTTTCCATCTGCCTTGTAAAGGAACATGTGAACTCAGAGCCACTGTTTCTTAGTTTGCTTTGCCAAAGAAATTCATGAAGTTTAAGAAGAGCAAAAGGAAAAGATATTTACCAATATTCTTTCGACAGTCTCTTCCAGAGTCTGATATACAAACTTACTCAACTCTATAAAAAGAAAACCCTCCATTAAACTATACTCGTAAACTACTATATAGTGTTTGCAAATGTAATTGCACCAATCAGTACAGGTAGTCCTTGACGTACGACAGTTCATTTAATGATTGTTCAAAGTTACAACAGCACTGAAAAAAGTGAGTTATGACAGTTTATCACACTTATGACCTTTGCAGCATCCCTATGGTCATATGATCAAAATTCAGTTGCTTGGCAACTGACTCATATTTATGTAATTTGCACTGTCCAAGAGTCATGTGATCATTTTTTGCATCCTTCTGACAAGCAAAGTCAATGGGAAAGTCAGATTCACTTAACAACTGTGTCACTAACTTAACAACTGCAGTGATTCACTTAACAACTGTGGCAAGAAAGGTTGTAAAAATGGGACAAAATGCACTTTATGTTTAACATTTTTATTGAGTTATAAGGTAAATAAGATACAAAATACAAATGTAAATAGGAAAGCAGTGAGGAGGAGGAGGAGGGGAAAGAGAAGGGAGGAAGGGTGGGAAAAAAAGAAAAAGAAACATTGACTTCCAATCTCTGTTGCAGTAAAATAAGGCATTATAATCAAACCATAACTTTTTTTCATAATAATATAAACAAGCTATTTCTATAAAGATCTATCAATATAACTGGTAAAATCCAAAATCAAAATTTCATTCTTTTTCACTTCAAGCACAAAGTTCAGAAGAAGTGGTCTCCATGTAGAAACAATAGTACTTATATTATTTTCTTTAATCAAAATAGTCAATTTTGCCACTTCAGCCAACTCCCTCAACTTCTGCAACCATTCATCCATGGTAGGAATCGAAGTGTCTTGTGCATACAATAGCCTTGCTGCTATCAACATATATAGTAACAAAGTTCAAAAAAATTTCTCCAGGTATTTTTCTATTAGGCCCAAAAGGAAAAATTCTGGTTTCATCTTTATCTCCATTTTAAAAATTTTCTGTATTAAAATATGAATCATACTGCAACATTTTTTTGCTTTATCACATGTCCACCACAGATGATAAAAAAATCCCTTCTTTATTTTTACACTTCCAGCATTCATTTAACATATCTTTATACATCTTAGATAACTTATCTGGTGTTAAGTACCAACGATACATCATTTTATAGAAATTTTCTTTTAGATTATAATTTAATGTAAATCTTAAATCCCTTGTCCACATATTTTCTCATTGTCACTTTATATCCAAAATTCCTTGCCCATTGAATCATACAGTGTTTTTTACGTGTTCATTTTCCAAATTCAATTTCAATAACATTTTATAGATCTTAGTGATAATACGTTTATCATTTCCACATAATAAAATTTCCAATTCATTTTTAACAGTCAAATCCACAACACTTTTTATCCAGGATAGATAGATAGATAGATAGATAGATA
>JAEANM010016866.1:0-13135 GCA_017656035.1 Myanophis thanlyinensis
CTTAACTGTTTTTAAATTAACTGGCCTTAATCTAATTGTTTTAATTGGATTTTAATTACTTTGTATGTTTTTAATGGTTGTACACCGCCCCAAGTCCCTTTGGGAGAGGGGGCGGTATATAAATTAAATAAATTAATTAATAAATAATATTTACTTCAATGCTTTGACTTTAAGGAACAAGAATGTCTGTTGTATTTTTCTTGAAAGGCAACCTGTTTGAAGCTAAATATTGGTATAAATAAATCCCCTAGAACATGATGGGACTTTCCAATAGACTTTTGGGGATTAACATTATGAGCTCATAGTTTCATATGGTTGTAGAATAGCTTGTTTCCCTGGCTAATGAACCAAGTTACTTTCAAAATGCCATGTATAGATCAATTTCTAGTCATTTAAATCAGTCCCTTCAAACTTAAGATGTTGTTAGCTACATCTATGAAGTTTGGTATTAAATTAAATATTAATACTTTGCTGTGAAGCGGCTTACAACAAATGTAATAAATGATCAAGTACGTATGTCTAAATCAATTCATTCTTTAATTCCTACAGGCTGTGTTCGCATATATGCTAAGCTGTGCTTTACATTTGTAAACTAAATCACAGTGGTTAAAGTGCTAAACCTTTTCAGTTGGCACCATTATGTGATTTTTGTGGCACATGCAAAAAGGACCATTTTTTAAAAGTTTAAATAATTTTTGAATTATTTAAAAACAAACACTTAAACCACATTTTATAATTTTGGTTGAAGACTAGAATGGAAGACCTGGAAGTGTTTGCTCCCTTGTAAGGTGAATGCTTATGGTCCAATACAGTTCTCGGCTACAAAACATGTGGGATGTGGGAACAGCAATGAGAATTCTGCAGATACTACAGCATTGTGGTGTAATTATATAGTAAATGTTTTCAAGATTTTGAACTGCAAATTGTACCACAATGTGCATGATGCAAAAAAATAATAATCCTGTGTTACTTTTCCTCTGATGCAAGATTTTGTATATGAATGCTTTAAGTTTGTTTAAAACATTTCTCACATGCTAATGATGTAGCTTCTAGTAAGTGTTAACTTGCAGGTGCACCAGGATAAAAGATGTAATATATTAACAGAATTTGAAATACTGTACGTGACCTTGCAAATATATTGTCGGTGCTTCAAATTGTGAGTTTAGTTAATGAACTATTAAAATGTCTAGGGTTTTAGCTATAGGCTCTTGTTCTTCCTGAATCTTTTCTATATAGTGCACTACATTGTACCTAAGTGGAATCCTTTCTGTAAACGGATTTACAGTAAAGACTCCACCTTAGAATAGTCAGTGAAGAGTATTTTTCCTGTCCAATATGTTTTCCTGCATAAGTTACAAAATACTCCCCAAAAATAAACCCTCAATTTTTAAAAAACCCTGATAATTACTGCAGTGATAAATATTGGCTTGGTTTAATAAGATAATAGTCAGCTAGATGTTTAGATTGGATTTGGCATTTTTAGCCACCTATCAAGTCCTTCCCAAAGACCTGGAATAGGCAGATCTTTGATGGTGTTAAAAGTACCAGTTATAATGGTTCGTCATACAGCCAGATGTTTAGACTGGATTTGGCATTTTTAGCCACATAATCCCTCCCAGACTTGAGATAGGCAGATGTTTAGATATATAGGCAATTAAAAGAAAGTTCTGAGCCATAGATGAAACAGAGTTTTCTACCATAAGTGGTCAATCTTCTGTAACATATTTGTATTGGAATTTTATTTTGAAGACTATTAAGATCCAGCGTATTAAATACCGTATTTTTTGGCATATAAGACACACTTTTCTCCCCCAAAAAGTGGGCAAAAATGTATGCGCGTCTTATACAGCGAATGTTGCCAAAGACCTGACCACCTGCCAGGTGTTTTTTGGCCTCTGCATGCCCCTTTTTCAGACCTTTTTTGGCCCGTTTTCAAGGCTTTTCTAGTCTGTTTTTGGAGCTTTTTTCGGCATGTTTTTGGAGGGTTTCTTTTTAAAATAAAAAAACAGACCCACAAAAGCCTCAAAAATGGGCCCCCCAAACCTCCCAAAACAGGCCCCCAAAGCCTCAAAAACAGGCCAAAAAAGCCTCCAAAATGCAAAAAAAAAATCCCTCAAAAATAACAAAAAAAAGAGGCCCAAAATTGGGGTGCACAGAGGCCAAAAACTTTTTTTTTTTGTTTTCCTCTTTTAAATCTAGGTGCATCTTATACTCAGGTGTGTATTATATGCTGAAAAATATGGTACTTTGTATTATTTGTTCTCCAGAATTCAAAAAATGACTTCATATCTCTGTTCCATGCAAATTTATTAAGAAGTAAATCCAATTTAGTTTAATGATGTTTACTTCCAAATAAGTGCCTCCAATTCTGCTATGGTTCATAAAACAACTCCATATTCACTGTATTATTTTTGTACTATTGTACAGAGAATGGATGTAGTATCATGACATGAAAATGCATGTAATCGAGTTTGTATAGGTAGTTCTTGACTTACAGTCATTCATTTAATGATTGAAATTAGAGTGACAATGAAAAAAATGATTTACAACTGGTTTTCATTATGATTGTTGCAGGATTCCCACAGTCACATGATCAAATTCAGACACTTGGCAACTGACATGTCTTATTACAGTTGCATCCTGGCGTCATGTGATCATTATATATAACCACCTCAGCTTTCTTTTGACAAGCAAGGTCAATGGGGAAGCCAGATTTGCTTAACAACTACATGGTTCACTTAACAAGTGCAGTGATTGATTTAAGAAGTGTGGCAAAAAAGTCATAACATGGGACAAAATTCACGTAATTGCCTTGCTTAGCAACGGAAAATTTGGGCTCAGTTGTGTTTCGTACATCAAGGACTACCTGTATAAAGCCTAGGTTCACCATGCTAAGCCATGATTAAATATGGTTTATTTACACCCCACAGAAGTTTAGTTAATATAATAAATTTAAGATAATATATTAACTCAATTTCAGCGGAGTGTAAATAAACCATATTTAAATTTAAGATTGAATTTTAAATTTTAGCCCTCATGTAATCCAAGTTCAAGTTTTATTTGTCACATATATGACATGCAGTGAAATGCTTATGTGTCTGCAAACTCGAAAACGAGGAGGGATAGGGAGCAGGAGCAGTTAGAGGGAAGTGAACACAAGTAGGGAGAGAAGGAGAAGGAGCAGGAGAAGGAACAGAGACGAAACACAATGTCTGCTGTTATGACCAGTGTCCATCCGGTGCTACCATTCCAGGTCTCTATGGTAGGACTCAGCCCTCTCAGTCCTGGACTGTTTTCGAGGCTACTGCCTTCACCTCAGCGTCTCTCACAGCCTCCGCCTCAGCGATCCCTTGGGTCCTCCGCCTCAGCGTCTCCATGGCTTCTCAAGGCCTCCGCCTCTACCATCCAACCTGCCCCGGGCTTCTGAGCCTGTCGTCCCAGCACCATCTTCTCTAGCTCTAGCTCTGTCCTTCCGGGCCACTGCTCCCGGGCCACTGCTCGGCCAGTTTAGATTGCTTAATGGTTGCTTAGGTGTCGCTTAAGGGTTGTTTAAAAGTTACTTAAATTATAATTAAATTATAATTAAATTTGGTTAGAAAAAAAACCCTAAAACAAATAAAAAGAGGGTCGGAACAGTCATGACGGCTGCCTATCTCACCGGCATCCATTATTACAACAATCTGAAAAAATTGTGCAAATTTAATTCATAGTTTAACTCGAATGTCTAAATATAGCTTTTTGATTTATTTTGTAATTACTAAATTATAAAACACACCGTGTGAACCAAGGCTAGTTAAGATTGTTTAACGCTAGTAATGTTGGAAGTATATTTATTTTCACTGCATTTAGCAAACATTATTCTCTTGTCCATTACTATTTTCTTTGCTTTCTTTGTTGTTAGTTGCGAAGTCGTGACTGACCCATTGCAACCCCATGGACAACATTCCTCCAGGTCTTCCTGTCCCCTACCATCCCCTGGAGTCCATTTAAGCTCATGCTGACTGCTTCAGTGACTCCATCCATCCATCTCATTCTCTGCCGTCCCCTTCTTCTTTTGCCCTCAATTGTTTCCAGTATTAGGCTCTTCTCCAGTGTGAGTCCTTCCTTCTCATTAGGTGGCCAAAGAAAACTTAATTCAGTAGATTCTCAATCTCATGAAAGCATAATGAAGATTTCACTCTTCTTAATTTGATTTTAGGAGGTTGGCTGACAAGACCAGTGATCCTTAAAAATGTATGAGGTGTATTAGGTGTTCAAATGAGATTGGATTTTTGTGAGTAAAGAATTTCATATCTTTAACAACTAGATACCTTTCAGCCAGGTAAATTAATTTATTTTGCTCATTTAGATCACTGTGGAGTTTAATTAATGTTCTAGCACACAACAAAACAATAGGTGTTGATTCATGTTTCCCATGTTCCAAACTCTAATTTATGGTATGGCATAC
The DNA here is from genome assembly GCA_017656035.1 of Myanophis thanlyinensis. NCBI lineage: Eukaryota > Metazoa > Chordata > Lepidosauria > Squamata > Homalopsidae > Myanophis > Myanophis thanlyinensis. The sequence goes on from JAEANM010016866.1 coordinate 4,448, forward strand.
ATTGGCCAGGACAGTAATATTCCCATTTTCAGTGGAAAATACTGAATAGTTTAATGACTATTAAAACAAAATAGAATTAGCCTTCTAGTGATGAACTTGCTAGTGATTTTTAATTTTTGGGGGGAGCATTTATATGAAAGGAATGAAGTATTCTATGAAAAGACAGTGATAATCCAATTGATTGTAATAATCCATAGGACTGTTTTGGGAAACTTCCTTCCTCAGCAGTAATATTTATCAAATTCAGAAAAGTGTAAAAACTTTGGGTGTTTATCATGGGTTACCCATGGGTGATGCTTGACTCTCAGTAATTACAATACATGGACTTGACTTAGAGTTTTCTAAAGTTACATTATATAAGTTGTTTGTTATCGCCTTGTTTTGGAATATTTTCTGACTTGCCCGGTTTAGTGTACAGTTATGGAATTCTGTGGTGGTATTGTGTCCAACTTCAAAACGGCCTGATCTTTTCTTAGCTTCGCAGCCCAGACAGACTCAGCTTAGTGCAGCCACCTGTTGAGACAAAGAAAAAGGGATCTACCAGAATGTAAACTTACCACTTTTGGGAAATTAATTTTTTCTCCTTTAGGTTTAAAAAACTTCTCCAATTTTTTTAGAGCAAGGACACAATTACAGTTTAATGTCTCTGGTATTTGGCAAAGTCTTAGTGGATGGCATAACTTTTGAATGGCCTAGTTTGGACTAAGAAACTAAGCAGGGTTGGCCCTAGTTTGTACCTAGATCTACAAATATATAGTTAGACTGGGGCATTGAAAAGACACTAGAAAAAGGCAGTTGTAAATTTCTTCTGAATTGTTGCCCAAGTAACTACATGGATGTGTCTGTGAAGTCCCTAAGAGTTAAATTCAACTCCTAGGGAACTTTATTAAAGCTTTGAAAATATTACCCCTTCACTGCACTTTTCTTTTAAAATCTCTTTGTTTTACTTTGGTCATATTGATCAGGATTAGAAATATTATTGTATGTTAAATAGGAAGTTGTTGACGCTTACCTGTGTTTCAAAACCAGCTGGCTATGTGGTACAAGGGTCTGAATGAAAATTAGTCCAAGTATCAATTTGATTTATATAGTCTTCAGATTCTGGCCGTGGATTAGCCTGTATAGATTAATTTAAATGAAAGTTTTCAAAAAGACGTCTTTTGATCAGGAGTGTTTGATTGTAGTAGCAATTGAATTCTTCTGTATGAAAGCAGTTTATATTGTGTTCCATTGATCTGAAACTATACTTCATTGGAATTGCCCTACCATTCATTTGACAAATAATTTATTTGCTTTTTTTTCTGAGATAGGAATAGTTGCAAAGCCATTAATTTTTTATATATGAATTGCTTGCTATATAAATCATAGCTAAGGGTGGGAATCTTTGTTAGCCCTCTCCAAAATGAATACTTTTGTTTGTCTAAAATACTGAAACGCTGAGACAGCATTTACAAACTTTTAACAAAAACAACAAACTTCATTGATTGAAGTCAGCAATGTAGGAAAACATTGCATATTATTATATTGTTGTCCTGCAAAATGGAACGTCAATTGTATGCTGAAAACTGAAGCACTTTGGACATAACCTTCTACTGACTTTGGTACAGATATAATCTGTTTGACGTCAGAGAGGAATCATATATGCAGAAGATGAAATGGGGCATTGTTGACATGGTGATCTTCAGCTAATGAGTTCTAATGGGGCTTTTTTCCCCTGGCAAATTAGAAATGATATACTTATAGGAACAAAGGCTAATATTTGTGAGGAAGTATAAAGTAGAAAAACCTGCTGGTGGTATTCCTTACTTAGGTAGAACAACAATAGCATTTATTTATTTATTTCATCTCCATTAATGCTTTTAAAATTTCTGGGTGTTTTTCAGGCTTATAACACAAGAATGAAATTTGTCCTCCATATTCTGTATAGATTGTTACACCAAATTGGGTACCAGAGCTAGAATCCTAAAACTAGTTAGAAATCTGTTCTAAGATAGAAAGTTGATCCTTTTCTAAAATGCTGTCAGCATGCCAAATACTAAAAACGCCTGGAATGCATAGCACTGGAAGTTTGCTTTGTTCCCTTAGCAACTTGATTCATTGAGAAAATGTGGTTTCGCTAGGACGCTTTAATAGCTTTGACTTCAGTGGTGAATAAAAGGAATCAATTTCTAGTACAATTTAGCTTGTTTTCATCTGCTCTTGAAGGACACGTTTTCTTAACCTTGGTGTAGAGAAATCTAACCTTGTCTTTTCCAGGAGGTGATTTATGAGGATCCTTTACATTTATCAGTTGAAGTAAATAATCTTGCAAGTCTATGCATTTCAAATAACTAAAACATTTTTGTGTATCAGCTTTCACTGTGAATATTTTAGGGGTGGAGAAGGAGAATGGCTCAGTAGCTTTCCAGTGCCTTTACTTTGACACTCTTGTTCATTGTAATTGTTACAACACTAAATTCTTAAAAAACAGTCTTCAAGCAGTTACTTCAAAAGGAGAATTAGGATTGCTCACAGTAACCCAGGTTTGATATTCTAAATATACATTAGGGTTATTGCAAAGCTTCTCTGAGTGTAAAGTATATTGAAAAATTAATGGAGCTGTTAGAAAATCTGCTCATTAGATATTTTTGGAACTATCAGTCCAAGTAGGATAAAGTGACTGTTGTTTTTCTGGAAGCAGGATAATATTAAGGAACAGATGAATATATTTACTCATCACATCTTTTAATTCAATAGAACCTTATACTTGAAATACTTGCCTATTAGAGCATATTGATTACATAGATTTCTGCAGACGGAAATTTTGGAAACTTGCTCTAGTGGAATGGCAACCTGAAGCAAAGATGGTGAGGCGGATTCTCCAAGTCAACCTGCCTAGTTTGTAGGTTAATAAGAAAATAACAACTAAGGAATGAATATTGCTATTGACAGGGAGCAATTGTAAACATCCTCGACTGGAAGCTGTGAAGCAGCAGATGGGGCTTTCAGTCGGATGTTTGCAGCTGCCAACTGCCATGGACACCAAAACTTCGGAAATCTTTGAGTATGTTCCTAAAAAGGAAATAAAGTGGTCTTTATAAAATGCAAAATTGTCTAGGTTTCTGAAAGCCTGAAATACTCATGTGTAAAAATAATGCTTTGGGAGCAAGGTGAACTTCGGGACTACAGAAAAAAAGTAAGAAATGCAGGGGGCTTGCTGGTTTCTTCCTGGCTTTCATCTACTTTTAGATCTCAACAGTGTCTTAACACTGTCTTAACACTGTTTTGTACCATAACTCTTTTTTCCTTTCTGAGAATCTTATATTGCTTCCCCCCCACCCCTTCAAAATATTTTTATACTGACCTAAACAGATTTTGGTACGTTTGATCCTGTTTACTTAACTTTTGGTTTTATTTATTAAATGTAAAGATGGCATGAAATTTGTGAGTATCAAGAAGCAACAGATTTTTCCACCCACCAAGCTATTTTGCTGATAGGAGCTTGCTATTAAGATCTGTGACATGAGCAGCAAAGTTTGTATTCATTCATTTTGTGCTGCTGTTCCTTTTTTAAAACTGGAAGAGGAATGTGTTTCCTCATCCTGTTAAAGTTCCTCCCTTTCCTAGAAAGCATCATTTTGTGACTTGTTTCATTCATTTATTCAACTTGCATGTTTTATTTCTAGAGTCTTTGAGTGGCTTATGATATTAATATTGGGCGATTAAAAACAAAAATCAATTAGGTCAATTATAATCAATCGGTCTAATGGGCCACCATTAACAGTAGAATAATCTTACTTGTGTCCAGGTGAAAAGTCTGTTTTAATATATTTCTGGGGGGGGGAAAACTTCAAAGAAGGGTGTGGTCCAGATATCCAAAAATAAACTGTTCCAGAGTAGGGGGCCATCAATGAGAAGGCTGAGCTTGGAGCACATGTGGATTTCAACATAGGCAAATTCAGCCTGGAAAAGATAATCGATATATAGGCTGTGAGCTATGAAATACTTTAAAGGTGACATGCAGCATCTTGAACAATACTTACAAGCTAACTGGCAGCCAGTGCAGCTCCTGCACAAGATGTAATTATCCAGAGGCCTATACCTTTTGTTCCAGAAGAAGACCCTATAATTACAGGCCAGCTCCATATGGGGAAGCATTGCCCCATTCAAACTAAAAAACTGACTGTCTCTGAACTGTCAGACTTTGAATACATAGCCACTCTATAAGATTCTAAAACTGTTTCTTGTCATAGAGATTTTTAATAGCCCCCAGATTCCAGGTCAAGACTGTTGCTCAATCTCTTGTGCATTCCAATGGGAGATATACAGCTGGTATTATCAGCATAGTCATCCCTTTGCCAATGGATGACTTCTCCCAAAGGTTTCATCTAGAACAGGGGTAGGGAACCTACGGCTCGGGAGCCAGGTGTGGCTCTTTTGAGCATTTCATCTGGCTCGCAGAAAAAAGCTTGTCCCCACCATTCCCCTCATCAAATGGAATTTGAGGGGAATAGGGAAAAAAGGAGACCTTTCGCGACGCTTTTAGGACAGCCGCTCTTTTCCCTCCTCGTGCGGCCGGAAGAGCGCTGTTTGGGGTGGTGGTGTGGTGGTGGTGGGCGGTTGAGAGGGCGGAAGCAGAAGCGCGCGAGGGGGAGGGGAACAAAACAAAGAAGAGGCGGCAGCGGAGGGGGCGCTGTGATGCGACGGAGGGACGGTGAGTGGCTCCTTGGCGCGCCTTCACACATCCACTCACCGGGGCCTATGGGGGGTGGGGCTGCCGCCCAGGGAGGGAGCCTCAGAGACCCCTCTGCCCTCCTGAGCTGGAGCCTCAGCCCTCGGGAGAGACCCAGGCCCGTCTGAGGAGGGAAGGCGGCTGCCAAGGCAGCGGGGTTGCTTTCCTCCGTGGAAGCGGCAGTGGGGCTTGCTCTGGGGAGGACGCCACCCTTCCCTGCCTCCCCGCCCGCCTCCCTTGCAACTCCGGCTGTGGCGAGAGAGAGAGGGAGGTGGGGAGAGGCCTCGGGCTGGGTAAAATAGGGGCTCCTTAGGCGGGTCCCCCAACTGTCAGGGGCAGTTATTATATTATATGGCTCTTACTGAAATAAATCTCCAAATATTTTGCTTTCATGGCTCTCTGAGTCAAAAAGGTTCCCGACCCCTGTGTTAGAGGCTGAGCACAAACATAGATTTTGTGAATGGTACAAGGACAAGGCAGAGTGTTGCTTACATGGGGTGCTATACTTATTCAGAAATACCTCCTTAATGGAAGTAACAAGGCATTGTCATCTTCTGAGAATTTATACAAATCTCATTACAGTATGTCCTTTGTCAGAGCAACCAAATGCGTGTGTGTGTGTATAAAGAAACATATCTTAATTTTTCCCTTAGGACTTTTGCTTCACTTAATATTCAAACAGATTGGTTCAAAAGCTAGTTACATGTTTCAGTGAATGGTGGCAGCATTCATTCCAGTCAGAACAGATTTTGTTTATATCTATTTGGCCATGAGGCTTTTTAAAAAAAACTCGTTTCTGGCATGCTATACCTTACCTGGAATATCTAGTAAACAAATTTATCCAGGAGAGCATTACAAAAGGTTTATTCTTTTTCCTCCTGTAGGACTCAGAGTGAACCATGGGAAGGCTACACTGGGTTCCACTTCCACGGTATGAAATTTGTTGTTTCATGATAATAGCAGCTTCCAAGACAATTTGAAGAATATTTTCCTAACCAAATAATCAAGAAAAAAAATATTCCCTCCACTTTGTCATGTGGTCTAGTCCAGTCCAGTGCTCTCTGCCAAGATTTAGAAATGTATTGATCTAAAACAATTGCCCAATTATTACAAACCTGTTTTTCTATTTTGTCTCCCTTTTTCTTTTGGAATTGAGCTTGATAATGATTTTAATTTTTTTTAATGCTCTGTGATCTATTTTGAAAAATCCTTTACAGACACAGATATAAACCTAATGTGACGTGACTTCTTCCTAATAGAAAATGCCTAAAGTGAAAGATTATCCAATGCTTTGTCCAATACGTTTACAACACAATGCCAAATTTAAAGCATTGGTATTGTATATCAGTCCTTATGGTTGAATTTTGTACCTTGCTATTACTTTGAAATGACTAACGTAAAATAGACAGACCTTTGCTCCCTGGTGCAAAATGCAGTGGTAGGCACATAGTACATGCCACAACGCTTCTATCATCTAGGACAGAATTTCTAACTCATCTATTTTTAGGGAGCCCTGACTACAGGACGTATTGCTGCATGTGGATCATAAGCAAGTTTTTATGAGCCCTGGCTGTATTTCTCCTAATACAAATTTTTGAACCAAGAGCAAAGCACATACATTCTTAGTTTTAAAAAGTTTCTTTAAACATCTCCTTTGTCTTTCCTATGGTGGCAGAAAGTTTCCCTCAGCCAATTCAAATTATGCTTTAGGAAACACAAATAATTGCTGAATGCTTTTTTGCACAATAATTGACTTTAGTTCATGTAAAGTATACAATTTCATAAATATAATACCTGAGCTGCATATAAGGCATGCTGCCATTATTAAACTGAGGTTTAGAGACCTTAAATGTGTTTCATATGTATCATTTGCCGGGAGTCAACTGTGTATAAATTTTAATATTTTATATAGACGGTCATGAGGAATGACAAAAGAAAAACTTTCCAAGAAGAAGAAACAGACATGAACATTATTGCAATAGAAGATAGTGGAGGCTTCACTTCCTATCTAATAGCAGCTTTGGAGTATCCTATTTTCACAAGGAAAGGCTTTAAGACTTTGATGCTGTATTCGCAAACTGTTACTTACATGCCAAAAAGAAAGTAAAGAACTACTGTATGTTTATTGTACAGAAATGTATTTGCTGTATTTAACACACATTTAAGGAAATAAATCTTCACCTCCTCATCATAATTTTGTATTTTCCATCCCTAATATGCTTTACAAGTGGGCCTGAAGTTACTAATATTCTTCATTGAAATATACAAATTGCTTGCCAGTAATAGGAATTATCACATATTTTATGGAATTAAACTTTATCAACCGTAATAAAACATCCTAGCATTATACAAGTAGTCCTCAACTTACAACAGTTCATCTAGTGACTGCTCAAAGTTACAACGGCACTGAAAAAAGGGACTTATGACAGTTTTTCACACTTATGACCATTGCAGCATCCCCATGTTGATGTGATCGAAATTCAGACACTTGTCAAGTGAATTAGATTTATGATGGTTGCAATGTCCAAGGGCCTTTTGCAACCTTCTGACAAGCAAAATCAATGGGGAAGCCAGATTTATTTAACAACTATGTTATTAATTTAACAACTGCAGTGTTTCACTTAACAACTGTGGCAAAAAAGGTCGCAAAATGGTGCAAAATTCACTGAACAAATGTCTCACTTAGCAACAGAAATTTTGTGCTGCGTTGTGGTCATAAATCAAGGATTACCTGTATTTCTCCCAGCAATAACTGCAAGGAAAATCCATAGTCACAGGCCAAGATGTTTTGTATTTTTGTCCTATAATTTTTTAATAGTCATGCAAGCTACCATTCTGATTAAATCCCTATTTTAGAAAAGCAGCATAATAGATAAATGACTAGTTTGGTGTACTAGTTAATATATCAGGCCAGAAACCTCAAGGGAGATCACGAGTTCTAATCATTCCTTTGGCACAAAGCCAGCTGGGTAGCTTTGTTTCCAGGTCTGTCTCTGTCTTTGTCTCTCTGTCTCTCTGTCTCTCTCTCGCCCTCCCCACCCCCTCTCGATAAGGGCAAACCACTTCCAAAAAAATCTTGCAAGAAAACTTCAGGGATTCATCCAAGCAAAGGTACATACACACATAAAGAGTGGAAACTCACAACAAATTTTGCAAATAGAGCTGCTATCCCGTTCATAGTTATTTGGGAGTCAGCTCTGTATTTCAGGGTATTAAAAGTAGCCTGAAGTCAATATTCATTTTCTCTTATTGTTCTACATACCCTGACAAGGGATAATTGCAAGCCCTTGTTATGCTGTCTTTTGCTTTCAGAGCAATAAGGGTCTGTGGGTTACTCAAGGGCATTTGCAGAGGTGGTTAAACAAGTCAAGGTGGCAAATGCTGCAACTGAAGTCCTCCCTTATTTTGCATACAGTGCCATGCCCTTCCAAGTGCTCTATAAATGACATCATCCAGGATTGTCAGCAGCAAGGTCAAAAAAGTCAAGATGGCAGACCCATTCATGCAATCAATGAAATTGCTGAATAGGGAGATGAGTGTCATATACATTTAGTAAATAAATAAAAGTTTTACATGTGCCAAATACATATGAAAAGATACACAGTCACTTTGAATAGTGAAGTGGGTGTCATATGAAATGTGTGTGTGTTGTATCTGTGTCTGTGTACACACACACACATATAGAATTAGAATAACATAGTTGGAAGGGATCTTGGAGGTCTTCTACTCTAACCCCCTGCTCATACAGAAAACCCTATACCATTTCAGACAAGATTGGTTGTCCAATCTCCTCTTAAAAACTTCTAATGTTGGAGAATTTACAACTTCTGGAGGTAAGTTGTTCCACTGATTAATTGTTCTAACACATTTCTAAGGAAATTTCTCCTTAGTTCTAACTTGGTTCTCTCCTTGATTAGTTTCCACCCATTGCTTCTTGTCTTGCCCTCAGGTGCTTTGGAGAATAGCTTGACTCCCTC
>JAEANM010016867.1:0-13135 GCA_017656035.1 Myanophis thanlyinensis
GGGGGGGCGACTAGCCCAGCCCGCTTGAGATCAGATTAAGCTGTATTCGGCCCCCAGACCAAAATGAGTTTGACACCCCTGGGTTACACTGTTGAATTGTTACTCTTTTTTTTCTGTCACTCAGTTGGAATATAATCTTCATGTGTTATAATTCCATTGTTCAATGCTCTACACTCATTTTATTAATGGTTATGAGGCCAATATTACAAAGAGTATACATTTTATGGTGAAGAGACCAATACTGTTTAAAGACTCCACGTAAGGAACAAAATAAAAATAAATATAGTTAAATTAAAGGAACAAAATCTGCATTAGTCAATGACTATGTTCAACACTGAAAACTTTTGAAGGGTTAACCTTCAAAAGTAACAAAGCAGCAAAAACTACCATGAACATTTATCTGTGTTAATAACTAAAACATGTACTGTAGAAATTATCATTGGGGTCAATGGAGTGGGGAGGGCTATGATTACAATTATGTAGGACTTATTTTCCAGTTTTCTGATAATCTTCATTGCCTGTTCTTACCTGAACCTGTACATACTTAAGTATATGTCACTCAGCCATGTGCTCTTTAAATCAGTGGCCCTTTAGGCTGGTTAAAGTGGCCTGAAGATGTTGTATGAGTGGTTTTAGTGATGCATAGTTCTTGAATGAAGGGATTATTTTTCCTTTACTTCTGAAGAAGGCTTTGGTTTTCTCAAGAAGCTGTCATTGGACCTCACTATATTGTGAGTAATGCATTCATATTTTTGCAAGCCATTTTAGTTATATGTGTTTTAATTTCACTAAACAGATAGATAATTATTGGATTGTTTGGAGATAATTTGCATTCTTTCCACAATAACATTTAGTTCTATTTCTACAGAAAAAAGAAGAATGAATGGGAAGGTCAACCGGAGGTTTCTTCTGGTAACCAATACCGGATTATTAATCCTACATTCCAATATAATATAGCCTATAAGAAACTTGGTAAATGCATTATTATAAACAATAAGAACTTTGCAAAAGAAACAGGTATATCTTTTTTCTTCTATCTGTGCGTTAATTTCTTGTGATAATTTTTTTTAAAAATGTGTGAACTTTTAAAAGTAAATACTTTTAATAAGTGGTATATCACAAAGTGCTGATATTACATGACATCTTGTTTTAGTACAAACCTGACATAGGTTAAAATAATCTATAAGTGGACCTCACTTAATAGCTGTGATTGGAACTGTAATTTGTATTCGCTGAATAATGCAATAGTAAGATGTGATGCCACATGGCCACATTGTTTAACAATAGGAGTCCCAGCAGTTTCTGTAATTTAGAATTGAGGATCATTAAGTGAGAACTTCCTTGTGACTTCCTGCCTGTTTCCAACAAGCAAGCAGTGTCAATGGTAATGCCAACAGGAAGTCACAAGTACCAAGTGACTTGCAAGTAGTCTTAGAGACAGATAAAGTTCTGGATGGAGCTGCTGCCAGGTGCAGAAGGGTATATAGTGGCTGCCCCAGTGCCGTGCAAGGCAGATATGGATTATGTAGTGCAGGCAATAGATTTATTTTTTAATTGTTATTTATTTAGAGGGTTTATATGGCCACCTACTATCTTTCAATGACTCTGGGAATCTTACAAAAGATAAAAACCTATAAAAGGTAAAGATTCCCATCGCACATACGTGCTAGTCGTTCCCAACTCTAGGGGGCAGTGCTCATCTCTGTTTCTAAGCCGAAGAGCCAGTGCTGTCTGATGATGACTCTGTGGTCATGTGGCAGGCATGACTAAACTGCAAAAGCACATGGAGCACTTTTTACTTTCCCACCAAGATAGTCCCTATTTTTATGCTTGCATTTTTACATGCATTTGAACTGCTAGGTTGGCAGAAGCTTGGGCAAGTAACAGGAACTCACGCCATTACGTGGCGCAAAGGATTTGAACTGCTGAACTGCTGACCTTTCTGATTGACAAACTCGGAGTCTTAGCCACTGCAATCCCCTCAAAACCCATACATAAAGAATAAAAACAGCTCTCTGCTCCCTAGTGAACAAGTCACTTGAACCAGTCTAGTTCCCCAAATCCATTGGCAAAAGCAGATCTCTTGCAAAAGAGTGTCAAAGTAGGGGCCAGACTAATCTGGGAATAGTGTTTCAAAGGAAAGTAACCATCAGACAAAAGATCCTTCTGAGTCCCACCATATGTGGGACCTAAGAGAGGGGACCTGCAACATTCCCTGCCTCCTCGCTGTGGTGGGTCAGGTGGATGTACCCAGGTAAAGACGGTTCTTCAGATAACCTGGTCCCAATCCATATTTGGCTTTAAAGGTGACAACCAACCTCTTGAACTGTACCCAGAATAAATCTGCAGCCAGATGCTGCAGAATGGTATGTACTATGGGATACAGGCTCTTCAGGACCTATACATTGTTGAGTGCCATTGTAACTTCAAATGCTCAATAATTTGTTGTGGTTGTTACTCAGGGACTATTTGTATTGTAGTATAGAGGTTTTTTTGTGAAAGAAATACAGTAAACCTTACTGATAGACACTTATGTCTATCAAACAACAAATCTCTATTAAATCTAAATATACTGTACATAAATTTATAAATATCAAATCTTCTTTAAACAACTGAGCTTGTCTGGGGTTTTTTTTGGGGTGGAGGGGAGATTAGTTTAAATTCAAATTGTAATTAATTATATTCTTTGTGGCTTTCAGAATTATTATTCTGCCTCCACCAGGCTGTTAAATAGGGCTGTTAAACAAATTATTTGTGGAGTGGGATTAATACCTGTATGTCTTTTTTGTAGCCATCTAACAGTCAAATAGCTGATTGTAGTCTAGCATGGTAGCCATAACTGAAACATTTTTGTTTACAAAAGTGTTTGGATTTGAAAAGTTGTTTTTAAATATAAAGTACCTCTTTTAGATGAGTTTTTATGTTTTGATTATACATTTCCTAGTTTACTTCCATCTTTAAATGGGCTGTTTTGTTCTGTTTGTTTCATTGCATTTTAAAGTAATTTTTATTTATCTATTTTAATTATATCCATGATTAGTTACAATTGCCATGCATGCATAATTTTAGTTACTTATCCCTTTCAGTACAGTTACTTGTCATTATAGAAAAGTAAAAATAGCATAATTTGGGCTTCAGCAAATATTACACAAATGATTATGTGGAACCTATTCAGAGCTATAGATTATAAAACTGCTTGTATTAAATACATATCATTTCACACAGCAGCCAGTTGTGACATTCATTTGTTTTGGCTCAGGGATGTGTATACGAAATGGTACCGACAAAGATGCTGGTGATTTGCAAAAATGTTTTCGTGACATTGGTTTTGAGGTTGTCACCTACAATGATCTCAGCTGTAAGAAAATGAGGGAAATTCTTGGTGAAGGTACTAATTTATTTTTAACTTGACTTCTTAACTATTACCTTAAAATCTAGCTTGGAGAATTTTTTCTAAGTTGATGCCGTGATAACTACTAAAAATGCATAACCAGATATCGGGAATTCCAAAAATTCCAACACATAGGCACGGAATGAGGAAAAGAGTAATAAATCACGTATCAACTTCCTTCTTCGTAGCTTTAGGATCCTCAAATTGTATATCAGTTTCAGCACTAGTAATGTTTTAAGATTATTTATTCTTAAAATTATGGGATTGTTTTTATACACAGAAAGATGCCCTTTTTAGTTGTTATTGCTAAGTAGAACTGAGTGACATGTTCATTTGAGCTGTGGTGGCGCAATGGTTAGAATGCAGTACTGCAGGCTACTTCTGCTGACTGCCAGCAGTTTGGCAGTTAAATTCTCACCAGCTCAAGGTTGATTCAGCCTTCCATCCATCCAAATTCAGTAAAATGAGGACCCAGATTGTTGGGGGCAATGTGCTGACTCTGTAAACCGTTCAGAGGGGGCTGTAAAAACCACTGTGGAGTGGTATATAAGTCTAAGTGCTATTGCTATTTAATGATGGCACATATGGTTGATTTGTAGCTGCCAATGATGATCACAGTGATGCTGCTTGTTTTTCCTGCATATTATTAAGCCATGGAGATGAAGGCCTTATCTACGGCACAGATGCATTCATGGCAATCAAGGACTTGACAACACTTTTCAGAGGAGACAAATGCCAAAGCCTAATTGGAAAACCGAAATTATTCTTTATTCAGGTAAGCAGGCGTTTGCTGATTTTAGTTCTTAAAAGGATAGAATGTTTACCAAAAGAAAGCTAGAAATAGCCTAACATACCCATTTATTTTAAAACAGCACCAAAATTGCAAGTAAAAAGGGTCCAAAATTCAGAGACATTTTCTTGTAAAATATCATATAATTTAACATTTGTGATCTTTGAAGAAAACCTGGGCTGTCTTCTTCATTCCTTGAAAAGTCTCAATCTTTCCTTGTTTGTACTGCACGTGGCATAACAGATCAAAAAATACTTGATTCTTTTACCCTTTTGGAATGTGATGGACATACTTTATTCTTCAGTGTGGGGAAAGATACTAAGTGTAGCTGGGCTGAGATTAATTTTGTTGACATATATGAGGTCCAATCCTATCAATGAAAATTATGCTAGATGGGCCAGTAATTTGGCTTTGTATAAGGAAGCTTCATATCTCAAGCACAGTTGCGAAATCTGTGCAGCTTTATCTCTCCAGACCTTCTCCTCTCATTGTTAACTTTATGACAAGGCTTTCTCTTCGTTATTATATATTTTGGATAGCCCAGGGGCAAGTATATCTCCCAAAACTAGGTGTGAGTATAATTTTGGATACTTTATGAATAATAAATCATATGCCCACTAGCTACAGCTTGGCCTTTTCTGCATAGTCTAGTAAATGAAATACAGTTCGAACATTTATGATGCAGCCCTCAGACTTAAAAACATTGATGGAACTCTTCACTGCTTATCAGTAATTTAGAAGCCATTAATGTACACTATATCACTTCAGCAGTTATCTGGGTCTAATTCATTAATGTACAGTATTTAATTTTAGTGTAAGTATTTCTTCAGTCACCACATGAATCTGCTAGAAAACTATCATATTGTGTTATGATTTTTGTTTACTATGTGGGATTTATATATACGAGAATTATGCCTACTATTTAATATTGTGGTTTAGGCATGCCGCGGTTCTGAATTTGATGCTGGGATTCAGACAGATTCAGGTTCTTCACATGACACCTTGGAAATGGATGCCAGTCCAAGATACAAGATTCCAGTTGAAGCAGATTTTTTGTATGCATATTCTACTGTACCAGGTATAATTTGATATAGGATGAGTCAGACGTAAAGTGTGACAGAAAATGTAGGCTGAAAAGAGTTGATATAGAATGAGTCAGACATAATGTATGACAGAAAATTTGAAAACTGAATATTTGAATGGAGGCTATTTTGGAAGGGAGAAAGTTTTTTTTTTACAGTGAATTTTAGCGGGAAATGCTACAGATGATTAAGCATCTAGCAGGTATTGAATGATACATGATAAGACAATAAGGGAGATAATTATATAATTGGGGCAGGTTTGTTATTTCACAACTATATAAATAGGAAAGAGTAGCCTATCAGCAGTTCTATAAAGAAAACATGCCTGTTTCTAAACTTGTGCAGTTCCAGGCTCATACAAGTGTGGTTGAAAGAGATAATGGTAGGATAGTGAAAAGTATGTACAGTATACTCTTGCAAATTCTTCAATTTCTCCTTAATTAACTCCAATACATATTTTTTTCTGGGATCTTGGGTCTTCTATGCAAGTCCAGCAAAATGCACAATTTCTTTACCAAACTGGCAAGTAAAGCAACCTCATCCATGCTCATAAAAACCATCTGTCAATAGGGCTGCATACCTCTGTCTAATATCATTTATGTAGTCTTCAACTTAACAACTGCCATTGAGACTGGAATTTCCATTGCTAAGTCATACGGTTGTTCAGTGAGTCAAGTGATGGTCATAAAAACAAGGACTGGTCATAAGACACTTTTCATAAATTTTTAATTTTTTTTTTTTTCATAAGACACTTTTCAATACCATCATAAATTCAAATGATTGCTAGATGAATGATAATATGTCAAGAACTACCAGGAATAAAAAAAAAATGGAGGGTTGCCATGATTGATTATTATAACTTCATCAGTGGTCCAGCAAGGGTCCTTGATAACTTAGAAGCATGTTCTAAGGAACCATCTCATACAGAAGTGAAAATCCTAGGTTTTGTTAATATGGCTCATACCCATTAATTGAATTATTTTTAATTATTAATTTTTCTCTCAAGCTAGTTGTAAAAATGTTGATATTTTAACAATTTATTCCAAAAGTTAATTATCAAATACCATGAATATGAATATCATGAAACAAAATCATGAAATTCATCATACAAGAAAAACAATGTCTCTTTCAAAATACCTTTCTTATATTAACCTTCACATTCTTTATAATTTTAGAAAAAGTTCTGATTAAAAATTCAAAAATTCCTTTTCTGTCTGATATATATCGTAGAGACAATTTATTTTACTATCTAGCCTATTGTGATGAGGTGGACTAGTTGCTTTTTGCAGTGTGGAGACAATAACTTGGTCTTTAACACCAATAAGACCAAGGAGCTTAGTGGACTATAGAAGGAATCGATGAGACATCCAACCCTTGCTTATCAATGGTGACTGAGTGGAGAAAAGTGGCCAGTTTTAATTTTCTGGTTGTTATCATAAAAGAGGACCTGTCCTGGGGTGCTCATATTGCAGCACTGGTCTAAAGGTCCAGCGGAGATTATACTATCTGAGACTTCTTATCAAACAACAACTGAATGAAAAACTGCTTGTGTCTTTCTACCATTGCACCATAGAAAATATTTTAACTTACTACACCTGTGTATGGTTTGCCAATTACATAGTGGCAGATAGGACAGTGCTCCAGAGGGTCAACATCATTGCCTAGAGCAGTGTTTCTCAACCACAGCGATTTTATAAGGCATGGACTTCAACTCCCAGAATTCCTCAGCCAGCACTTGCTGGCTGGGGAATTCTGGGAGTTGAAGTCCACTCATAAAGTCACTGACATTGAGAAGCATTGGCCTAGAGGATCATTGGTTAAGCACAATTGTGGTTTCACTTAGCAACCATTTTATTTAACAACTGAGTCGCCAGTCTAAATTGTGGTCTGTAAATGAGTGCTAACTATACTCACCAGAGAAGCTTGAAAGATATTTGAAATCAGTGTTTTTGCCTTCCAGTTTAGTCCTATTCTGTTTTAGGATTGTTGGATGAGATAGCTAAATTTACAATGCATTAAATTCTGTATTTTATCCTTTCTAACTTGAAAAGACATCTTAAATCTGTCATTAAAGTACATTTCCCTAATCTTACTTCTAGGTTACTATTCCTGGAGAAACCCAGGGAAAGGATCCTGGTTTGTGCAGTCTCTTTGCTCAGTGCTGAATGAGTTTGGCAAAAATCTGGAAATCCTGCAGATTCTGACCCTGGTTAATTACAAAGTTGCAAGTAACTATGAATCTCAGTCTGATGACCCACGTTTCTGCAGGAAGAAACAGGTTCCTTGTGTGGTATCCATGCTAACGAAAGAACTTTATTTCTGTAAATTGGTGCCACCAGCACAGCAAATTTAAAATACATAATGCATTATAATTTGCAATACATTTTTAATCTAAGATTTTCAAGCAAGAGGCAGTCATAGATCTAGAGTTAAAATTGATACAGGCCATTTAAAATATACAATACCAGGATTACCTCAGTTGATTAATATATTGATTTTCACAGTGCCACATGTTTCTGTATTGTATATAAATAGAACAATATTATAGGTTGTTGATTTGTTCAATGCATAATTGGAGGTGCCTATTCCTTATTTCTATTTTCACCAGGAACAATCACAATATTTTTTTGGAGTCTTGCTTTTCCAGTTATAGACATAGCTCATTTTTCCTCTAGTAAATCCTTTTTTAGCTTTATCATAATTTGTAAGAATAATTATATATACCGTATTTGTCAAATACCTCCAGTGATATCTACAATAGGAAAAAACTATTAGCAAAGTTCATTTGATGTTCAGTGATAAAATGGTTGAGAAATCATCTAAGGAATGTTTAAATGCTCTTTTTCATTCCAGTCTACATATAGAATCACTACATGGGATCCATATTTAGTCTTATTATAAATCCATTATTTTGTGTATCACTTGATTTCATTATTATTAATTTAAACTCCATAATTTCAATGGATCTGCTGTAAGTAAGGTCCAAACTATTCACAGTAGATCAGCTGTTAATTTAAGTAACTCTATGAACATCTTCCTGTTTTCTTCCTTATTTTGGCAGCCAGTTCTTATAAGATACATATGAATTGCTTATTTTTACCCTGACTGAAAAAATGGTCCTGGTCCTTTTTTGAGATCAATCAACAATAAATACAATGTGTAATCTATTCTATACAAAAGTAATTTTGTATCAAAAACATTTGGTAGTATAGTTATGTAGTATATAAATAGAACAATATTATAGGTTGTTGATTTGTTCAATGCATAATTCTACAAAGCAAGTAAAAGAATAGAAAATTATTTCTTAAGATTCTATTTTCTTGTAATTATTTGCCACTGTTAACAAACCTTAATTTTGTTCTCATTCTCTATGCATAATCATAGTCTTTGGCCTAAACAAGTTTCTCTTGTCTTCATCCCTAGTGGTTGTTGGTGTCTTATTTTCTTAATAAAGAATCAATATTATGTAACAATGTTTTTTTAATTTTTACAAAAGCCCTCTCTTTTTAGTACATATTTACAATAGATTGGCACATTTATTGTACAATTAGAGTAGCTACTTGATAGTTTAAGGACTTTTTAATTAAAGGAACTTCTCCCTTTTCAAGTAACTTTCAGCCCATTATACTTTTCAAATGCACACACACAAAACACATATAATAACACATATGCACATGCACTGATGAACGTTCCTGAAATTGAATCTCTGGGATCAGTCACATTGTTTCGGTTTTTGGCACAGAAGAGAAGAACTGAGCTCTGTGATGACTTTAATGAAATACATGACAACCAATCAAAGTAGATGCTATTTTGGGATGTAAAGTGATTACAGTTCTGTTCTAAAGAATTTAATTATTTTCCATATCCGGCATTTTGGATACAAAATAAAATTGGAAATCTAACTACAGAATAGTATTAGTAATGGGTACTGCAACAGTACTAAAATATTCTCAGTGACTCCTAAAGTTGAGTTTACATTTCTGCTCTATGAAGATGTATGAATGAGCTGTTTACGCTGTCGCCCCAGCTCAGCTCTACCACGTTTTCATTGCGTTTCTCGCCGACAAAACAGAAGCTTGTGAAAGAAAAAGATCTCTCCTCTTGCAGAGCTGCCGGTGTTGTGATGCCCCGCCTCCTGCCAGCTAGTCTTTGGGTCTCCGCCCCGCACGAGAGACTTGCAGTTTTGGCATTCAGTCTCTAAAAGGTTTGCCATCACTGTGCTAGACAAATGAACCATATCAATATGATTTATACCTTTGGCTTGCTTCAAGTTGAATCAGATGTCTGGTAGACGGATTAAAAGCATGCAAAGGTGCTCCAAGAACCGAAGCCTTGGAAATATGTAGAGAGGTATGAGATGTAATTCTCAGTTTAAAAAAAACCAGATAAGAGCAAGTCTGACCATTATAAAAATGGAAATAAAACTGGTCCACTTCAGAAGAGGGAGCTGATAGCCTATTATGTAGGAAGGGATAAAAAAAAATACATGTAAAATACTGAGAGTATAACCTTTTTAAATAAGGAGTACTTCAATATTTACTTTCATTACTGACATTCTTTTGCTTTCAGTATTCTTAAATATTATTAGTTCTCACTTCTTGGATTTTCTTGTGCATTTTCTGAGTGATTGTCTTTGAAGCTTGACAATCTCAGCAATTTATTACTCTTGGTCAATGCAGCTTCGGCTTTTCCAAAACCAGCTTGTACAAACCCTCTTACTTACAGTTTAAATATTAAGTGAGTCTTTGAAGCTTGACAATCTCAGCAATTTATTACTCTTGGTCAATGCAGCTTCGGCTTTTCCAAAACCAGCTTGTACAAACCCTCTTACCTACTGGTTGACTCTGAATGAGACAGTAATGTCTTACTCCAGTTTAAATATTAAGTGAGTCTTTATTATTCTCTGAAAGATATCCAAATTAATCAACTGAGTTACACAAAAAGCCAGAGAGGATAAGACCAGCAGTTGCTAGCCACTGCACAGCTTCTATAAAATTATTTTGCTGCTCAGCTTCCATCCAATAAAATAAGATCTTCTGATGACTTAAAAAGAAATAGACCACACAATGTGAATTAGAAATTTCCTCGAGCCAGTCATATACCCCTCAGTGGTTTTGGGAAAAGGAGGAGAGATGAAATGGAATTTCAGTATCTGCAAACTTGTAGATTACATCTGAGGAAAAGTTTATTTTAAGCCAATTATCAGGGAAGCATGGGAGAAAAAGAAACTCCAAACTCTGTTAAATGCAGGTCCAGACAAACATGAAAAAGGAAATACTGTGAAGATCAATTCTCATATGGTCAGTGAGACATCAAATAAGCACAAGTGTTTCCATTATAAAAACCTACTTCAGTCTCAGTTCTTGGATACGTGGTTGCAGTTCAGACTCCAACTGAAGTGTAACAAGAAAAGAAGGAAAAACTTGTTAAATAAAAATAAATTTGTGTACTAAAATTTGTTGTATACAACAATTGGTTTAGTTATTTATTACTCATTTACTTTGCAGTATTCATTGCCCTCTCAATCAGGTTGGTTCCTGATGAAGTTAAAAAAAAAGTCTAAAATTACATTAAAAAACACATACAGTAATAGTAATAGAAAGAAATACAGTACATCTTAAGGGCCAAATGCTAAGCGGAACAATGCTACTTGGGTCTGTCCCAACTAACAGCCAATCATACTTCTGGAGCAAAGTGCAATGAAATCACTGTTGAGAAGGCCTGATCCTGGACCTTTTGAGTAAGCATCATGTTTGGATTGCTTATTTATTTAATTATATGGCTGCTCATTTCATATAAATGATTCCAGGCAACAAATTAAAAACAAATAGAAAATCAACATAAACAGCATAAAACAGTAACGGAACATCATAGCTCCCACTCAATCTATACGGCTATGTCAGAGCTGTAGATCAGATGGCAAAGCCACATTTTGAATGCCCTGCAAGTGTGGGCAAGTCTCGTCTCCGAATGAAACATCTATTTTGTTTTGAAGATCGAGATGGACTGAAATACATTTGTTTACAGTAGAAGTGGCTCAAAGGTACAAGTAGGAAAAAGTCAAATTTCTTAAAAGGCATCAGCTGAGGCAGCCTGGAAAGGAGTAAGGACAAGGATCTGGGGCATCTGGACTGGTAAGTACTGCCATGCTGGACACTGACAAGCTAATACAGGCGGTGGAAGGAGAGAAGATAGGCTTATGCAATACACAAAACTGGGACATGGGCAGCACCAGGGGCATATGAGTTAAAATTGATGACATAGGAAGCAGCACTAACTTCAACCAGAAAACATTCACAAAAACATGGGTCAGGTGCATTTGGGTTTAAAGTCTGGAAAAAAAATGGACGAGAATCCACTTGAGGAAGGACAAAAGAAGACTTGCAGTTTAAAGCCTGGATAAGGCATATGCACTACAATATTGTAGGAGAAAGAACTTCTGCATGTATATGAATTGTTTCTTGGGTGCAAGAAAGCAAAATATTAAGCAGTATCAAAATTCAGGAAATGTGAAACATGAGAAGCTGACTTTAAGGAGCCTTTTACAGGGTGTGGGAAGATTTGGGGCAGACTTAAGATCTGAATTCTTAAAAACATGAATAACACAATGCAATTAAGTACTCAACTATATATTCATAGCAATTCATATCTGTCCTCTAGTTGCTGTTGGAACAGTGTTACATTAAAAAAAATGTTATGAGGAAATGAAATAAAAAAGCAAAACAAATGCCAACCTGGATTTAGTATTATTATTACACCTGTTCTGTGCCCTGTCAAAAGCTCTTTAAGATGACTGCCATTTCCCGTATTTCCTCATTAAAACAACTTTCAGTTTTAACAGTAAAAGGAACATTTCCATATGAAAAAAGTTGGGTATTTCCTTATGAGTCATAGCTAGGGGTGTAATTAAGACTGATATAAAAAGACAGTCACTCTTCATTATCCAATTTTCAATAAATGTCTCGGTGATATGATTGAGCATCGTTGATCTCCAGTATGGTAAACATCCTGTCCTGTAAGTATTATTAAAAATCATAACATTTATTTACAGCTGACAAATGTGTATAATTTAATTTTATTCTCTTCTTCTGCATACAATAGTTAAAGAGCAAAATGCCTCACTTCATTTTATTGTCACGAAATTTGGGTAAAACTTCCTTATAAATACTGTTAAATAAAATTTAAAACATGGATAAAACTTGGTATTTTCTTTTTTTTTTTTCACCTTTAGAAGAGTTGTGTGTGGAAAAGTTGTACAAGAGTTTTATTGTGCATGGAAATTAACTGCAGTTAATAGTCCTGCCCTTTTTTAGTATTTCAGATTTGGCCATAGCCCCTCTTCTAAATTCACAAGTATGTACATAATAAGATAACATCCTTTAATTTTAAGAGTGTTTCAGAAACTACAAATGGTACAAGTAAAACAAATAACACTACTTACTCTAATATTGTTTGGTATATGCCCTATAAAACTAAGAGTTGGCACTTATTTTGGAAGATTTACCATTTGGAAGAAGACAAACTTAACTATCCAGATTCAAAGGTACCTCATGTTTCCTTTAGCTTATCTATAGTCTTATTTTTTTAAAAATTATTACTTTTTAAGTAAAGCAAACATTATTTACAATAAACCTTTACAGTAGTAGAATTATTCGATCTACAATATTGTAGTTTGAAAATAATTTTTGTACAATACCTATTAGATTATTGTAACAGGAATATAATATAAGTGCATAATAATTGATTACTAGGAGATACAGAACAATCAAAATTATGTTTATAGTTAAATTACATTGTATTTAGTGGCGATAAGGACGGAGAGATGTTCTTATTTCTCTGCCCTTGTTGCGTCTGCAGAGAACCGTCCGGCCG